>VXBB01017350.1:350264-405595 GCA_013399915.1 Illadopsis cleaveri | reverse complement strand
ACCGGCACATTGCTGTGAGGTACACTCTTTGACCCACCCTCTAGTTGGGAAGAGGGGGTAGGATCAGGGGGTGAGGGAAGAGGGGTACAGGATTCCAACTGGGGTCCTGAAACTTTTCCCAAGATGGCCCCATTTTACCTAGATGCACAATATTTTTATATTTGTATGCATTTATCTCCTAATCACTGCAATTTCAAGAGATTTATTGACAACAGAAAGACAGCTAACTATGTCAACACATTCAGATTTCAGTTTCTAAGAGTCAAATACCTACACTTACAATGTAGATCTAAATATGTTTGGAAATTTTAGATTTCAGGAGTAATACCATGTGTTCAAGAATAATTTCTTCATGGAAAGGATTGTCAAACATTGGAATTGTCAGCCCAGGGAAGTGGTGGAGTCACCATTCCTGGAGGTGCTCGAGAAATGATTGGATATGGCACTTGGTACAATGGCTTTATTCACAAGGTCATGTTCAGTCAAAGGTTGGACTAAATGTTAGAGGTCTTTTCCAGCCTTGATGTTCCTATGATTCTATTTGGGAGCTGAAAATAGGGCTCATGGCTATTTGGCATCAGCATTATATTATTAAAAAAAACCCATATATTTCAAGGCCATTCTAGAATAAGACCTGTGTAATTTCTTTTGTAATTTCTTTCTGACAACTCTTCTGATTTTATATCCTATCCAGTGGACTATAATATGCTTAGGTTGAAATTATTTAAAACAAAACAGACACAAATTCATTTTATTACTCTTCTTCTGAAAGTTTTCTGGGATTTTTCCAGACAAAAGGAGAAGTATTAAACATAGGACAAAAATAGTCACATACAGATTACCTTGAGTTTTCTCCACACATAGTTTTCATTAAAATAATAAAATTAGGTGACTGTAAGGTCATCTAGAGGATAGTAAATTAAAGAGTGAATAAACAGTGTCNTTAAGGTCTCTTCCAATCCAAACAATTCTATGATATGATAGTGTATCGTGGACACTTATAGGAAAGAGGTGGAATGATCCTGATTCAGTTCTGTATCTAAATTGAAATTCTTTGATGATAATGCTGGGCCTCAGAATTATTGAAATATGCCTTAAAGAAATCTGAAAACAGCTGGAACACTGCTTGACCAGAGACCAATTACCTCCAAACCATTAAGTTTTTGTTTAATTTACTTCGAAATATTTTACTGAGGAGGGTGATCACCAATATATCCCAATGGTTGGCAATCCTTACTGTAGGAAGGAACAGAAGGAATTGTTTACTTCAATTTTAGCCAGTAAGCCACATTATGCAAGTCAGAGAAGAAAAATTATCTATATAACTGTTATTCCATTCCAGGTAAAACTTAGCTTTGGTTAAGACAAACTAGATTTCAATATGACCATAGCTGCAAAATAATGAATAATTTTTCCTTTGATAAAACCAGCCACTATTACAAAGAGAAGTTACTGTTGCAAATGCAGAACAAATGCTGAGCTCATTCTAGCTCTGATCAAAGCTCAGTCTGGATGCCAAAACAGTGATGAATGGCGTGATTTCTCCATTGCTGCTCTGCTATATGTGATTTTCTGTTGGCACACTATGTACTAATTAAAATGGCTGTAATACACTCAAATTAAATTATGTTAAAAAATAATTGAGATATACTAACTTTATACATTTTATCATATATTTGTGTACATGTACATATAAATATTGCAGCCTGGCTTCGCAAATGATGGAAAACAGCAGTCTTCCACTGAAGTAGGAAAGTCTACATCAGTAAAATATCTGGCCCCATTTTACCTAGATGCACAATATTTTTATATTTGTATGCATTTATCTCCTAATCACTGCAATTTCAAGAGATTTATTGACAACAGAAAGACAGCTAACTATGTCAACACATTCAGATTTCAGTTTCTAAGAGTCAAATACCTACACTTACAATGTAGATCTAAATATGTTTGGAAATTTTAGATTTCAGGAGTAATACCATGTGTTCAAGAATAATTTCTTCATGGAAAGGATTGTCAAACATTGGAATTGTCAGCCCAGGGAAGTGGTGGAGTCACCATTCCTGGAGGTGCTCGAGAAATGATTGGATGTGGCACTTGGTACAATGGCTTTATTCACAAGGTCATGTTCAGTCAAAGGTTGGACTAAATGTTAGAGGTCTTTTCCAGCCTTGATGTTCCTATGATTCTATTTGGGAGCTGAAAATAGGGCTCATGGCTATTTGGCATCAGCATTATATTATTAAAAAAAACCCATATATTTCAAGGCCATTCTAGAATAAGACCTGTGTAATTTCTTTTGTAATTTCTTTCTGACAACTCTTCTGATTTTATATCCTATCCAGTGGACTATAATATGCTTAGGTTGAAATTATTTAAAACAAAACAGACACAAATTCATTTTATTACTCTTCTTCTGAAAGTTTTCTGGGATTTTTCCAGACAAAAGGAGAAGTATTAAACATAGGACAAAAATAGTCACATACAGATTACCTTGAGTTTTCTCCACACATAGTTTTCATTAAAATAATAAAATTAGGTGACTGTAAGGTCATCTAGAGGATAGTAAATTAAAGAGTGAATAAACAGTGTCTTTCACAATAAAGGAAATGATGGAACACAGATTTTTCTCAGCATAACAAGGTATGGGATCTGGCCTCAGAACTTCACCACAATAGACTAAATTAAGAATAGCAGAGAACAACTTAGAATCATACATGGTTAGGAAAAAAGGTTTTGTTTATAAACCATAAAAGAGGTATGCTATCAGTTGGAACATTACAGTATTTTGAGATCAGTTTAAACAAACTCTTTCAAAAAGCTTTTCCTTTCTCCATATGTCGACAACATATGTCTTTTAAAATCAATTTATTGTTACTTTAACCAACAGGAATTTCTCCTCCACACACAAAATAAGTAGAACAAAATATTAGGAGTCTTTAAATAGTATGAGAAGAAATGTGTACTGGATTGCACTTGTATACTGGACCAGAAGATGTGCAATTCAAATCTTGATTGCAATTTGACTTAATCTTTAGTTTCTTTAAAAATAAATACAAATAAATACACTTAGTTTCAAAAAACCAAAACCAACCAAAAAAAAAACCACACCAAAAAACCCACACAGCAGAAACCAACCAACCAAAAATGGAACATTTTTAGAAGTCAATTTAGTTTCTCCAATTCCCATTGAAGGCTATCAGAGTACGACCACACATTCAGGCTTTTGCCAGAGCACTTGTGCAGAATTACAATTAGTAAATAGTGATTTTTAATTAATTATAATATTCTACTTCCTACAGACATCCCACCTCCTGAATTTGGCTAGTAAAATAATTTCTTCCCTGCATCATTTAGTTTCTAACTTCTCTGAGCCAAAAGCATTGTCTTTTCTTTTATTTGTTACAATTTGTTAAATTATAACAAATAAATTTGAATCCTGGAGTTTACTAGAACCGAACTGCAGCAAGCTGCTAGATTTCATAGTCTACAGGCCATAGGTGGATTTCAGCATATTTACCTTCATTTGACTTAAACATTTAGACTGTTTGATTTCTAAATGTAGTTCTAAGGAGGATGTTCCACTTAAGACAATTAACTGCACTTGGAATTTTATGATTTCAGAAAATAATAGAAGAAAATGCTTCCAAAACAGAGAGAAGAATAGTGAGAATTACAACCCACAATCAAACAACCCCAAAGTGCAACATCTTCCAGTTTTATGTCATTTGTCAGCAACCTGCTTTGCTATTATAGACAGGTAAATTCTACAAGAACCCCAGCACCTTTGAGAATGCATGAAATCCATCCTTTTTTTTTTTTTAAGTCACAGTTTTATAAAACTGCTTACAGACTTTCTACCCTTTTAAATATCCCCTATTAGTGGGCCAATTTCAGACTTACAACAATTGCTAACTAAACTCTGCACTTAGCAGTTAACACGTAACCAGAACCCATCTGTAAATACCTGTAAAAATCACTGAGGCTGCTCAGATTAAGACAGATTATTTTGAATTTAATCTGAAAACTCAAAAGACACCTACAGAATACAATGATTCAAACCTATACTTTAAAATTGTATAAAAAACATATATTCAAATTTTTATATGCAAACCAATAGTGACAACATGATAAAAGTAAAGGTAGGATGCATATAAGAATCAACCACAGTCAGAAATGAAAACAACTTCTTTTGCTATACTGAAATAGAATCTGGGAAATTGGTCCAAAACATTAATTTTAAAAGATAATTATATTTACAGTTAAGAAAAATATAACAAAACTGTCTCCCCAATCAATTACTGAGTTTTTAAATTTCCCAAATCAGTTAATATAATAGAATAATTTGTGAAAGCATGTATGTTACAAAATACAAAGACATGGGAATTGTGGCTTATATGTTTCCCAAATGCTTCTAAACTTAAAACTTTCTCAAAAGTAAATTACGTTTAGGGCAGTTGTGTTGATCCCAGTGACATAGTCTTAGAATTGGGAGCAAAATGGCCATCAGTGGTTTCATGCAAACTAAGTATGATACTAGATGAATCATGATGCAAGAGGACCAACATTGGAACAGGATTCCAAGAGAGGTGGTTGGTGTCCCCAGCCTGCCAGAGGCTAAGAGGAGTTTGGATAATGCCCATAATAACATGCTTTTTGGTCAGTCCTCAAGTAGTCAGGCAGCTGGACTGGATGACCATTGCAAATCTCTCTCAACTGAAAATACTCTATTCTATTCTAGAAATAGCACCTCTGCAGAGCTAAGTTCTTGTAAATGAGTCTATTCTTTTTGTACTGTGTCCATCTCTTAACATAGCTAGCACGTACTTGTTACTTAAGGACACACATGCACTTTTGGAAAGGACAGTCAGAACATGTGATGGCATTCAATGGGACCATCTGTTGACAGGCCAAGGGTACTGAATCACAGTTTCAATTGACTGGCACCATTATTGTACTCAGCAGCCCTTAACCTATACTCAAGTATAAACTTTGGTCTTCACTGATCTCAGAACTACAGAAATTCTATAGCCTTGATCATGCAGAAGCAGATGGTTTTGGCTGTCAGATTCTCCTGAATCTAAGAGAAGCTGGAGCCCAGCTAGCACTGAACTGTACTTGACTCTTGCAGCTTCAAGTTCAGCATTGTGTTGATGCAGTCCAGGGTAAAAATCATTCTTAGATGTCTTTTTGTTTACACTATATTGTCAAATTTACATGCATCCTTTGTTGATTTCCAAGCTCAGCATCTTTACTATCTGCAATGTAAGCATTCTTCATATGACTGTGTAAACAAGTATATGAATGGACCTAACAACTACAGCTCAAGGAGCACTGTAAACACACACAAACTATTTAGTGGAGAGATGTCTCCAGCATACCTGCAGTGCTCTATTGTGAACAGTTTAAGTGCTATTTGTCTTCATGGCAAGTAGGAACAAGACTGTTGTCTAGCAAAGTGGCTACACTGATCTACAACATCTAACATCTCAGGATACAAAAGAAAAGGACCGTTCAGTGCCTAAACTAGCCGAAGTTAATATCCAACTTACAATTTTTCTACTTGAAAAAGTAGAGAAAAATACTGGAAACCTAAGAACAGAAATACCAATTCCTTTATTTTATCTTTTCAAGGTCTTCTATTTTACTACCTGAAAATACAAACTTCCTGCCTGCAATTATATTTCAAATTCTACTTGAATGCAGTAACCATCACATTCCCACAATGATTGATGACAGATGTCCAATCATGTTCTTGTTACTGGGTGGGATCAGCAAAGCAGCTGCCAAAGGCCAAAGGCAAAAACCAAAGGAAAGAACAATGCAAATTCACAATTAGGGAGTCTCTGGGGTGTGGGAGGAGAATAATTTGGGCATCTGCAGATTATTTCAAACCTGGTTTTCTTTTGGAAAGAAAAAAAGCCTTATGCACTTTCAAGTTCCTGACCAATTTTTTGTCCCTTAACTATTCTTTAGAACCCATAGGTCACTGTATAAACTGTCATATGTTTCCCACATTAGACAGCCTGGACCTTTTCCATCAGCTGCAAGAAATTTTCAACGTATCTGGTATAGGCTTTTGTCATCAGCTGCTATGAGCCTCTGTGCATAATGACTATCAATTCTTTCCATTGGCTGCTATGCTTTTTCTAGACCCTAGTGAATCTCTTAGCAACTACAGCAGCCTTTCACAATATGTAATTAAATTAACATTTATAGTGAGCATAAACCCTGTAACAAAGAAGTTTTAGTTAGCCCTTCCCCATTTTTTCCTCACTCCCTTATGTGATGCTGTAGGAGAGACCGATCTGACTGAACACTAATAAGCAAAAAAAAAAAGGAAATCATCACTTCAATCAGTTCCTAAACTGGTTGAATTTATACAGAAATAAAATGTGGAAGAGAAAGCAGAATGCACCTGGAATGAGTGGCTAAGGTTAGGGTCAGGGTGCTTTTTCTTTTCACAATGATTGCGGATCCTTCCATCTCAAAATTCTAGCTGCACTATAGCCTCAGGCTGTGATTCCACAACAGTTAACATCAACCTGAAATGTCACCCTTGGAGTCCCTCTCTCTTGCTCTGTTTCAGGAAATAAACTAGCAGGAGACTGTCCTTATAAGAGAAAACAAGACAAGTAAAAAACATTTGCTGATTTTCCCTGCCTGAGCTAGCTCATCACAAGATCAGATGAACATCAGTGTCAACAGAACAGATGAAGAGAAAGGGCTGCATCACAATCCTGGGGCCAAGGCAGGCAGGACCACAAAAGTGCTAACACAGCTTGGCTCCAGATGCAACAGAAGTGCTGCTGCTTGTATTTTTTTTTTTGTTAGAAATTTTATATTGTCACTTCACTGAAGACCTAGTCTGGTTTAGACTCTGACACCTGCAAAACTCTGAAGATACCTCAGGAGTATCACCACAAAGCTCTTGGTGAGGTCTACAAAACCTGTTTTAGTTGGTTGGTGATGAAATTCAGGTGTACCAATACAAAATGAAAAGAACTGTGAGAAAAATATAATCAAGGTCCACTTTACAAATGAAAAAGCATTTTCACGGCTGAATTAAATACTGCATACATTACTACATTAAGTGGGTATTTACATAACAATTCATAAAAGGAATGTAGTTTTCTCTATGAACAAGTAAAAAATACATAGGTAATCTTTGATGATGTGACTGAAATAATGTTTTATTAGAAGAGACATAAACAGGAATGAAGAAAAAATGGAAGTGAGTAAAAAGCAGAATTATTCCATTTAATATAGAATAATAATAGCTAAAATATAGTAAACTAAATATTCATAGCATTCTTTAAAAAACCCCATATTCTTAACAATAAACCATTTAATATTTTACACATTTGTGAAGCGATACTGGGTTTTTACATCTAAGTTATAAAAAAAAGCTGACTGTTAACAATTAGTTGTGAGATTTGTAACTACCACTCACCTTTGCCGAACATACAGTAAAAAGAAAATGTCTACCTTGGGTAGTTTTCTAATGATGGTGAGGGAATAATTATTCTGCTTCACTGTCATGGTTCAAATCTCAGAGCTCAGGTAAAGATTCAAATTAATTTAGGCTACCTTTAGTTACATTTAAAATAATACACCTAGTAATTAAGATAACAAACCACTGCAGAATTACACAGAGAATGTGATTCCTTTTGTTTAAGCTTTTAGCACCATACGGAAAAAAAGCTGGCATTGAAGACTTCTATAGAACAATCCCAAAATGCATCTGTTTTGATATTGCAGATTTATTTACACAAAATATAGTGTATTCACTAGAAAAAAATTTGGACATAATCAACCTCTGAAGGTTTTATGCTAAATCAAAACATTTATAATGGGATTACATAATTAAAAAAAAAAGATAAGGGTAGAAAATTAGAGGACTTCAGGTGTTTACATATCCCTATCTACATACACTCTTATTCATTAATTGACTGTACCTCTGAAGTAGTTCAGAATACTAACCAAGTAAGACTACCATTAGGTAGGAAGCACGGGGGAAGCCATACTCTATGAAAAACACATGTTAATTTTACAATACTGATGTCAAATTTGTCTAAGAAAACATAAATGGAAAGCAGATCAAAATCTTGAGGAAAAATTAATTAACTTTAGTTATCTCAAAAGCTAAACTCCAAACTCCAGAAAAACAAAGGCATAAAAGTAGAAAATTATCACAAAGGTCTTCAATGTCTACTGGAGGGCAAAAGATTGACATTACCTTACAATTTATCCATTTCTATGTTAAAATCAAAACAAAACTAAAACCACTGACAATAAGGTAATTACCAGAAAGTGAATGATTACAGAAGAAAGAAGAGAGAACTGTGAAAAACACTGACTTCAATCACAGCAGTACTTATGGTTCCCTTAGACAACTGTAGGTTTGAATGCACATGCACTTCAGACAAAAGGCCTGATAAGAGCAAAGGCTGAGTCAACAGAGCATAAAGGTCTAATATTGAAAATTTCGTATTAAAAAAATATATAGAATAATAAATATAAAAAGTTGGTTGGTTTATCCCAAATGCTTAATAGTTGAATGATTTCTGCTACACAACCAACCTGAAGAAACATTCTGACAACTTTATTTCAACATCAACAGCTTTCCTCAGCAACAGTGTAAATGACCCACTGTTTGAAGCAAAATGTAGGAACTTGTGGAAGAACAAGATCTAAAGCAATAAGGTAGTCATAGTTAACAGAAGACCTGTAAGAACAGAGGTCCAAGATTGAAGGTCCAGGAAAGGACAACTGCATTAAGTAAATATGCAGCTAGAGCCTTTTTTTAACAAAAATATTCTGAAAAGTTTAGCTCAAAAACAAAACAAAACAAAACAACCTCATTCAAAACTATCCACATTGTGATATTGCCAATATTCTGTTTTACTAAGTAGAAAGTCTTCCATGGTAAGATTAATACCCCATTGAGTATGCTACAGGAGGTTATTAATTTCAGAAATAATTTCCTGCTACTGCTTGTTTGACTACTAAGTTTGCAGATTAGTCTGCTTTATTTGCCTCTCTATTTCATGACTCTCTTCTGCATTCAAATTCATTTGCAAATGTAACTAAACACAAAAACAACTTTCACATGCTGATGATGTTTGTGTTAACAAGCTAAAAGAAACTGCATATAATTTCAAAATCAAGCATAGACTCTGGTTCTGCATTGTATTTTGGAACTACATCCACTGTGTTACTTCACTTAAAGAGAATTCGCCAGTTGAAAAAAAATTGAAACTGAGGTCTTTACAAGGCTGAGAAATGACAAGATTATATTATTTTTTTCAGTCAACAGTCTAAGGAAAGGGGAAGTTCCACATTGTTATACACCAGTCTTTTTTGCTACTTGTACAAATTATTTTAATTAATAAGCCTGAATATTTTTTTAGGGTTTTCTTGATACAATATACTTAAATTCCATAAGGGAACAGGTCAATTTTGATTTCGAAACAGCATTTTTTAAAAACACAAACAAATCATCTCACTTAAAATAATCACTGTTGTGAAACATAGGCATTAAAATACATATATAATATTAAACATGTGAACACACAAAGAATTAAGGATATTATTATAGCAATTGTACCATTTATTAAATAGTTGCAATGAATCTGTGAACTGCTGTATTTACAGATCATTGAAAAGAAAAGTAGTTAATGTAATAAACATCTTAATTTCAGAAAAGCCAGCTTTCTACTCCTTCTGAAAACTTCAGCCCAGTCACCTACTTTACAATGCAATACACTGATACCAGGGACAGAAGAGTGAGAATTAGTCCTCTGTGTCCCTCCCTTTCCTCTCATACACTTTATAAGCTTTTTTTTCCATCCTGGTTATGAACATGCATTGATGACCTTCAGCAAAGAGTACTAAGCACTTGCCACCTCAATATCCAGGCTCCTTTTGTGCATAAAATGCACATGAATAATATGGTAAATAATTATTTAAATTTATCAAAAATCGTATTTTTTCACTGTTTCTTGAACATTATGACCATGTACTGTATTGACCCAGCTCAGCACATGAGTTGACAGACAAGTCCCCTCAGACTTTACGTTTGCTAAGAAAATCTGCTTTCATCTGTTAAATCTGAATATTACACAACAGCGATGGTGGTGTTTCATTTTTTAATAAATTAAATATTTCAATTGATAGTTTGTAACCTCAGAAATTCTATTTTGTCACATAAAAAGAAATTCAAATAAAATTAGTTTTCAGATATTCGTTTCTCTCCAAAATATTTCTTATTGCTTTTTTATACAGCAGCTTGTAGACAAATACATTATTCATATCTTTCACGAAAGTAAGCACAGAAAAAGTGTAGTGGTCCTCATACAGAAGCTTACATTTTATAATATCCTGTTTTATTTCAAAATCCAGAATCAATGTTCTAGGAGAACCAAAGTTTTTTTCATAAACAGAAGTTATATCAAAACATTTAATCATGTATATACCATTTTAATAATTAAAGATGTATTCAATAAGTAGTCTTGCATGTATTATTCAAAAGATGCAGTATGTTTACCTTCACTGCACAAAGGTCAAAAAAAAAAAGTAAAGCATCTTTTTTTTTTGTCACTTAATTTTAATAAGCTCATTAGTATTTAGCTAGAGTGCTGAGAAAAATATGTAGATTTCCCCTGAAGCTGTTCGACATGTTACTATCTTGCTTTAATCTATTTTTCTTACCTTCAATTTCTTTCTTAAGTTAGAAGAAGAAAAACCTGTGATTTGCATGTTATGGAATTTTCTAGCAAAGTCAAGCAAACTGCATTTGATCTAGATTTCATTCTGGTTTTTCCTAACCTGATATAAATTTTTGGATTACCAAGCAAAAAAACCCATCTAAATAGACTCCTGATGACAGGCAGACTTACATTCTGCCATGCAATCATTAAACCGACCCAAACGACAAGTGTCACAAACACACCAACTCTTGCTTTTAAAGCATGTCTCTGGACCAAAACAGACTGAACATTTTAGCCAAGAGCAATTAATGAGAGCAGTAAGCAAATTCCCAAGAAGTTCCTTACATTCAGAGATCTCCAAATTCAGGAAAATTTTGCTACTCTACTCATTTTTATTTTCCTTAAGAGAAGTTGTTTTGAATTCCTCAGATATATTTGTTCTTGTTTTTCTTTATGAAATCACAAAACAAAATTGTTTCATTTGGAACAAACACAGTATTTCAAAAACATTGGGAAGAGATTCTAAACCCTTAGAGTTATTCATTGGGTACAATTCTTATGTGAAATGTGGGAGATTTGTTCCAAATTCTCTCGTCTGCAAGGGAGGTGGGCATGTGGTCCAGATCACATCGGATCTCTGAGATTCTCCCACATGTTTATAGGGAGAATTTTATGTGATGCAGTGTTCTCGGCTAATTTATACTAATTCTGGTTTTTTTCATCCAAAGGCAAATGAAGATGTCTCACTCATTAAGGTAGTACATATGTATCAAATCTCTTATATGCTTTTTTATTTGTGAATACATCTAAGTTAAGCTGCCTCAAGCAGTGAAACGGGGAGACTGAGCTGACTGGAAATTATTTTTGGAACATGATTCTAGGCAAAGATGAGAAGGATCTGAGACCTCATTCATAGCACACATTTAAATGTTCCTTTCTTTCTTAAAAAGCATGCTAACATCCCTTGATTTTTTTTTTTGTTGTTGTTGTTGTTGTTGTTGTTGTTGTTGTTGCAAGTTTAGGAATACTTGCACTCAAAATTTTATCTACTTAGCAAATTCTGGGTTCTTCCTGATAGGTGAGCTGAAATTTCCTAAAACAATGGAATCTCCAAATTCCTCATTTCAGTTGCATGACATGACAGCATCTATTTAGCCTCAGTTGCTAAAAGGAAAAGGGTGAACACTGCCCAAAAAATAACACTACAAATTCAAATTCTGTTAACTGAGGAGCCTGGATAATACAAAGCAACTTTTTGGCAATTTTCAGCAGATCTATCATTCATTACAATATTCTTGCCCAGTTCTAATATTCAGCAGTGCTGTATTCTCAGGCTTGCACGTACTTCTTAGTATCTTCATCATCAATAATTGCATGAAGAAGTGACAGTTTTACATGATATCTTGCATATCCAACTACAAGCTTTTATGCAGTTTATACATAAATGCTTCCAAATCTAGCTGTTAACATTAAAGTCTTGTTTAATCACTCTTCATCTTTGTTCTAGCTTTTGTATAATATCATGCCAATTATTTTAAAATAGTGTTTAACAACTTATCTTCTGAATTCTATTTCAAACTGTTTAACGTAGCTAATATACTGTATCAAATAGTTACCAACAGCTGCAGGCAACACACTCTGCTTCTATATAAACTTAATGCCCTGGATTGGAAAGCAAAATAAAAATGTCCTTTTTTTCCTGAAGAGATTTTTATTTAGAAACCAGTCCATATTCATAAATGTGTACCTAGAAAATACATCAGTCTGTGAGCTCCAGACCTAGTCCCTGCCCACTGTTGTTTATGGCTCGTGTTTGGTAGCAGCAGACTGAAGCTACTTGACTTAGGGTTCAGGTTGGAAGTAGCCTTTTATATGAGTAGTCCTTCAGCCTGTAGGGTCCCAATTATACCTGAGACCCTGAGTGGGATATAGCCCAATATTAATAGCAATTGCTTATACACCTTTAAAAAAATCCCTTCCTCCTGCCAGATTCAACAGAGAAGAGACAGTTGAGTATTAAAGTGACAATAGTTCTTTTCAGGAGGACATGAAGACAATAAGAAGACTTAAACTCACCACAGTTTGAAATTACAGGATAAAAATTTGAACTAGTTTCCAAAGCATCAGCTTTTGACTTACAATAAATATGCTTGAAAAAGGATTTATTATACTGCAGTTAATCTTCTAAGTGCTATATTTGCCCATAAGGCAATCTGATAAAATTTATGATAAGAGGGCAGTGCTAGGTTAACTGAAGGGAACACATTAGATATTAAGACCCTGTATAAAAGTCTGTGAGATCATAGGGAAGTGAGGAAAAAAAATCATCAAATTAAATGATTTATACCTAAGAATAATTTCTGATTGGAATTACCATTGAAAATTGTCCTCCATATTCCAGGGTAATTTTGAGGGAAATTATGAGGGATTCATTGAGTGATATAGAAAATTAATATTTTCTTTTAAACAGTTTTCTTCTCAGGTATTCTTGTTCCCACACGACTTCAAAGTTGGGCTGTCTTTGGTTGACGTAGGGTTAACTTTCTTTACAGTAGCCAGTATGGAGTTTTGCTGAACACGGGGTTGATAATATAGAGATGCTTTGTTATTGCTGAGCAGGGCTTACACAGAGCCAAAGCCTTTTCTGCTTCTCCTACTGCCAGGCTGGTGAGAAGACTGAGAGAGTATGGGAAGTTGGGTGGTGACACAGCCAAGGCAGGTGATCCCAACTGACATTCCAGACCATGTGACATCATGCTCACTATATAAAGTGAGGGGAAGAAGGAGGAATGGGGGGACATTTGGAGTGATGGTGTTTGTCTTCCCAAGTAATCATTATGTGTCATGAGTCCCTGCTTTCCTGGAGATGGCTCAAGATCTTCCTGCCCATGGGAAGCACTGAATTAATTCTTTGTTTTTCTTTGCCTATGTGTGCATTCCCTATTAAACTATCTTCATCTCGACCCAGAAGTTTTCCAGCTTTCACCCTTCTGATTCTCTCCCCAGTCCTGCTGATAGGGGAGTGAGGACACAGCCACATGGGACTTGATTGCCAGCTGGGGTAAAACCACGACAAAAGTAATAAAGGAATCATTGTCAGAAGCAGACAGCAATATTGGATGTATTAGAAAACCTTGTTCAAGAGGATTCAAGTTCAGTAAGTTAATTGAAATCAATACAGATTCAGTTTTCTACCAGAAATGAGCCCTACATGGACAATTATGAAATTAAGTAAAATTAATCCCTTGTCTTCTGGAACTACTGTCAATTGGGATCAAACTTTGACCTACTGTCCAACAAGCAACTTTTCTATAAAATCTGTATTAAAATGCATTAATAAATCAGTAATACAGCTTAAAAACCAGCAGTATTAATGGAATAAATAAGATCATTAGTTAACGAATGGACAAACTCATCTCATTTGAAGTTTGACTTCATCACCTACAAGTGGTACTTGATACATATCCTGTAAATACACAAACATACTGGGGGTTTTTGCGTCTGTAATACGTACGAAGCATCACATGATAGCAACTGCATTAATAATGGTATTATCACTTGATAATCTTGCACTTCTAATGAGATTTTGTGCTTATTAATGTCGCCTGTAGAAATTTTTCAGTGAAAAGAGTATCTCACAACAATTCAATACAAGCAGATTTTTTCAAGGACTGTCCATTTAAAACATAACACCAGATTTTTATTAATGTCTTCAATAGAGAGTTCAGTAAAGAAACCCAAACTGCTACACTGTTTTTGCATTAAAATAATCCTTCTACAGACAATATAAAATACATTTCATACCAGTAGAAAAACTTGGTCCAGAGACTTAACAAAAGCTTTCCTGCATGAGTACTATTATGTTTGAATGGTAATCGTACACAGCTAGTGTTTTCTTAATGTCCTGGGGAGCCTGATCATTGTAAATTACCTGTGACATCTCATTAATCCTCTTTTTCCTCACAAACGCATAATTAATGGTAACATTGACAATAATACACAAATTAGCTAAGTGACGCTTTATGGTGTTGGTTTTGATTAACGTCAGGAACCCAAAAATGACATTAATGTAATGCAGATCCCAAAAGGCAACCCGCACTTTGACCTCAGACATACATTTTGTTTGCACCATCACAAAGATTAATCCTTCCCTGGATGAAGACAAGACAAAACTCTGGCCACTGGCATTGCGTGCTGGGCTGTCGCTGAAAAACAAACTGCCTCAATTGCATTTGTTTAAGAAGGAAATCTTAATGCATAGAAAACAACGGCTTAGTGTCATTTCCTATTGTCTTGTTAGGACAAAGATAAATGAGCTACTGTCACGATTTAGATCAACTGCTTCTCTGCTAACTTCTATTATTTTTTTATTTATGGACTAGTGTTTAATTAAAAGCATACCTAGATACAGAACTGCACAATAAATTAAAAATGCTTTTTCATTTAATATGTGCTTATTTAGGGGATCAACTTGTGTTTAAACTCTCCATGTGGTGTGGTAGTCACAATACTGATGTTATAGGTACAAACAGGTAGTGGAAGAGTATTAAAATGAAGCAATATCTTTATCCTCGCTTGAACTAATAGGATCAAAGGTACAATTTATCCCACTAAGTTAAAAAAGTTTAAAAAAATAAAAAGACCAAGTCTTTTCAAAATATATATTGTTTCAGAAGATATATTTTATACCTATATGTATAACTGAAGGTATGTGGCTCAAAACAGTTCAAAGACCCATTTCCCAATTTAAAAGCACTGTTTGCAACTACCTCACCACCTTAGAAACTAAGGTTAATTATGATTATATATGCAGATACTCCTTTCAATTCTTTCATAAATTTTACTCACGTTACAGAATGTACAAAACCACAAAGAAGGACGCTACTGTTTTGATAGGCATAACAGTCTACGTTTCCTCTAAAAAAGGGTATTCTCTCATCACTTTTCTCTCATTATACATTTTGTTGAAAAACTTTATCTGTAAAAAGCAATGACTGATTTAGTGAGAGTTAATATTTTTATATGCAACAGATTTTGTAAGTAAAAAAAACCACAACTAGACTCACCCTAAAAAGTGTGGAACACTTTATATTTCCCATTGCAATAAAATACAAGTCTGTCCTCAAATAATGTGATAATTTTCTTTAACATCTCCAGTTTTGTACTAGTTCATTAATATGGGCAGATGAGTAGGTGTAGGTTCATCTTGAACATTCCAGGAAGGAGAATGTAAAAATTACATAATAATATAGATCACCAAAAAAAAAAAAAAAATTAATACCACAAATATAAACAGAAAATTGTAGTTCAAAACTGAATAATAAAAGATGTACAGGGTAGAGAAAATTTTTCAAACACCTTTAATGTTCTGATTATAATAATAAATATATAATATAATCAACATATAGATTTTCAGCCTTTTAGCTTTCAAATGTCTTATCAGTTGATCTTAACTGCTGTACTTAAACCTGCAAGGGATATTTGAAATAACTTGTGTAGCTTGTCAATACTATTTTTGAGTTTTATTTGTCATTAGTATAAATTTTAAAGGGTTTTTTTGTTTTGGTTTGGTTTTTTGCAAAACATACTAAACTTTCTCTAACTTAAAAATATATTTTAAAGCACTGTGGAATTTAAGGGGCAAAAGGGAATCCCATAGAGGCCATATATTTACTCTAACTAACCAAGACATAAATCCAGATTACTGCAATAAATTATTTCTATTATTTGAACAGAGTAAGTATAGTATCACATTTGAAAGACATTTGAGTTTAATTCATATCTTAAAATTGACAAAGATAGACAATCTTAGCTACACCAACTGAAATGTACTGATGAATATGGGATATACAAGCTAGACCCAGGAGCAGAGACAAATCTGTTCTTTATATCATCATTGTGGCATAAGGTCATTCAAAATGTAATTGTACTTCTTTGTAAAACATAAAAAATTGTCTGGATGGAGCTGCAAATTTTAAATGGCTTTGTCTGTGCAATAATTCTTTATCAGCTAGTATCAACCTAGTAATTCTTTGTTTCATACACAATTTGCAGGCAGACTACAGTAACCATTTGCCACTTTTACTTTGCTGACTTAATATTCAGGCAGATACAACAAAAACCTCCTAAAGAGGTTTCTTCTAGAAAGAAACCAGCCCACTTTTAACCCTTCCAAGTTATCTCAATTTCTTCTTCACCATAGATATGATTAATATTAACCTATTAGCCTGTATCATTTTATTCTTTCAATGCCATGTCAGCCTTATAGAAAGCAATCTGTCAAGAAATACATTTATAGAAATTTTTTGTTTCAATGTTTAAGTGCTGCATATTGACTTTTAATATTTAAAAATGGTTATAGCAAACTTATTTTTAAAAGCCTAAAGAATTTTGTGCATGTGTGTGCATGTGAAATGTGTGCATGTGTAAGGAAACACAATTTTCTCACAATTCACCTTATACTAGTAATTTAGCCATTTCAAAAAATCTTATTCTAAAACGTAATCTTATCAGAGTTGTTTGTCTTTCTAAAATTCCTGTTTGTTGATTGCATCTTGAACTTCAAGATCTACTTGAATTCTATGTCTGAGCGATATCTATGGTTAAGACATTTCCTTATTCCACAGTTTTACACTAACCTGATTAATAGGACAGGTCCAGAAGGCAGTGTCAGTTTAGGTTTCCTTTATAGTTTAGCATCCTCAAAATATTTCCATAAATATGAAATAACACATAAAACAGTTAAATATGGGTTCAGTTTTTCTCCTCAGTATTCTGCAATTCATATAAATATGATTCATTAAAAATATTTGCAAAAGCTATGTCGTGTTAAACACACACACAGAAGCACTTTTCCCCAGCTGGATTTAACATCTATATCTATAACTGTATTTCTTCACAGAACACAACAGTGTATTTTCGGAAAAGATACTCAGAATTTTATGTGACCTTTTATATACACCTAATTCATAGAGAAATGATTTTCAGAAAACACAACATTCTACATTTCAAGAACTTAATACTTATTTCACCACCATAAACAAATGTTTCTTGCAGTGATGGAAGAAAATAGTTACCATTTTAGACATGTCAACATTTACCTGTTGCTCTCTGAAATACTGCACAGTGACAATATGCTTAGTTACTTAACCTAGCTGTGAATTGAACAATTATTTATACAAACATTCTGTACATTTTCATCTGCAGGTGTTTCAATTTGTTTTCTAAATACTAATAAAAAAATTAACATAAAATCCAAGCAACATGATGCATATCTACATGGATTTGGGTGGTTTTCTCCCATTTTTGGGGGAGAGGTAACAACCCTATTGAGACTTTATTTTATGTAGGACTTTAATGAGATTTCTGACAATATATTTTTAACAAGAATGTCAAATAAGCTTCAAAAGCAAAAGTAAACTGTAACGCAAGTGAAACATACTAAAAATAACCCTATAAATCTGTTCATTCCATTTAGATAGTCTCCTAAGTTGTAAAATTTGAGATTCTTAGCTTTATTAGATGTTATGGGAAAAACTAATTTTGGGGAAGTAGGCCATTGATAGTCTTATACTCTTCTAGTGCAATACAGTGAAAACAGCTATTTTTAATCTTCTGCAGTATCTTAGAAATAATTAGGCAAAACCTTTTTCAGGGGATTTTTTACAACCATAAACACATAAACTTCAAATAAAATGGATACAGATTATTTTATCCTTTAAACTAGGGCTGTGAACAAGATATGTTTTGCTAAAACAAAGCCACACATCTCAAAGAAAGATTTACAATCAGTTTTAGCCTGTCAAAGCAGTTCCAGTGTTTCCTACAAACAGCAGCTATATCTTAATATAAATCTGCTTATTGAAGGATTTTTGTAAAAAATGAACACAAAACTTTGCAAAAACAGAAGCTCTAAAATTTTTACATTTCAATTTAAGATATTATTTTTTGAACAAACAAAATTAAAGAGGGAATTTGGAAAGCTGTAACATATCACATGAAAATGTACGAATAAAGGGGGACATATTTTAAGCCTGCTTGTATAATCTGAGAGCTTTAAAATCTCTTTTTTCTACATCTGAAAAATGATACTAAGCAGAATGTTAACATTGGTTGCATTTTTTGTGTTTATGCCCAAAGCGACAGCACTTCAGGGCTTTGTTTTGGGATATCTTAATTAAACCTAAGGAAGGATAAACAGATCTACACAGAATTGCACTATGACTACAGAAGACAGACAAGGCTCAAAAACTAGAACCAATCCTTCTAGTCTTTTCAAGAATATAAATTGTAAAAATTGTCATAGCACGTTCCTTCTTATTTTTATACCAAGGCATACAGCATACAATGAACCATTTTAAGAAAATATGATGGCTGAAGGGTTTCTGCCTTTGCTCCAGTTCAGTATAAAAGTGTAAAACAGCAGTTTTAGTGCAGTAGTTATTGCAACCATAATACTCTAGTAGACAGTGCCAAGAAGTCATTAATGCAATATATATCTCTTTGATTCCTAAAATGTTGAGTTAATGGGCCAAATTTCACAATACCTTGTACTTGCAGTGCTGTCATTTTTTATAGCTATCAACTAAAAATAGTATGGCAGATATTAAACAGGCATTTCTTGTACTGACCCCGATTTTGTTAATCTTATAGAAAGCTAAAAAAAACCCCCAAAACCTGGCGTTTTCTGGTTTTAACCAAAAAGTTTAAAGAGGTTCCCATTCTTTTAATTTTGAATACGTCTGTGTATGTGTGTGTATTCACAATTTTTGAAAATATCAAAGTAGGTTTTTGCACCTTCATTCAAAATGTCATTGGTTACACTAAATGAATCATCAATTAATTTGTTCAGATTTTGAAAATCCGAGGAAGATCTTAATTCCTAAGTTAAATATGACTTAGCTGCAAAAAAATTACATATAACTGTCTGTATCATCCAGTCTTTTTCTACAAATACATACATATATAAATTCAGATAAAGAAATATTCTTACATTTAGTGTAAAATGAAATCTATTATCAGCATGAGAGAACTAATCACTGAAGCTCATATCAGCAGGGACTGTAGTAGTTTCCTTCTAGTTGCATACAAAATAAAAAGAAAAACAAAAACAAAAACCAAAAAAACCCAAACAAACACCAAAAAACCAAGCACAGCCAAATCAAAAATCAGGTTAAATTGAGAAAATTTAATATGTGACTATTACTGTGAAGAAAGAAAATGTACACAAATACACCCACAAGAAAGAACAGGCAACTCTGCACATAAGAACAACAAGTCCATCAAATGTGTATATCTATACAGAACATATGGAAAACTTAAGAAGTCCATTTTCAATAGCTATCAGTTGAGATAACTACTAATGTGGTACTTCTCTGTAATATATTAATGTTTTATGTAAAAGTGACACCGTGGTGTATATTAAATTTGCTAACAATCTAATGGAAATGCAGTGTGAGTTTAAAGGGAAGAAAATAAAAAGAATTGCTAGAATTCATGCTCATCCTAAGACTACTGACAATAATTCTCTAACCTCTCACAAATTACATTTTAGCTACTGTAGGGTATGTATAGGCTCGTCACAACTAATAACATTTTTCTTTCATCAGGTTTGTGTTAACATTCTGCAAATCTGAAATGTTTACTGTAACAAAGTAATGCATTATATAGATAGCATATGGTTGCTGGCTTTGTTTATATAATTTTTAAATATCTGAAAGGACCGGTTGGGCTAAAGAGCAATGTTATTGCTTCCACAGTCAGTTGATGGGTTGTTTAATAGTATTTTAAATGTTTGTTAATGATAGTCTCAAGGAAACAGAAAAGCACAGAAGCAATGCAGAATGGCAATACCACAATAGTTACAAAGACTAAAATACCACTAGGGGACAGTAGAAAGTCACAAAATAAGGTTCTGCTGAAGAAATCAGAACAAAAGGCCTTTCTTTGTCAAAAAAGAAATCACAAATATGCATTTCTAAATAAAAATCATTTCACATGTGAGGGGTTTAAAATTCTGCATTAAATATCAACGCAGAAACTGGGAGACACTTGAATGAGTCTATTTTTAGGTCTTTTATTTTTATATCCATGTATTTTAAAATATGCAGCAGTTTCACTTTAACAAGAATAAATTCATGTGTGAAAGAATTTATTTGCAGCACCTTTACAGTACTGTGATGTTCTTAAACTCCAAAAGGTATTCATCATTACACATTAATGAAAATATACAAACTGACCTTTGTAATACTGGTAGTTTACCTGGAAAAAAAAAATTAGAAAATCTATGATATTGTGAGATTTATGAAGCAGTAGAAATAAATGTCTAGAATTTGAGGACTTTAGAAAATGGTTAGGAAAAATTCGCTCTGTTATGGAGTATGTATGGGCACTCATCCTTAAGAGCAAAGCAGAACACTTCAAAAGCTCATAATAGATTCCAGTCTTCATATGCTGAATCCCTGCAAAGTAAAGCAAAGTACAGCATTACCTTTCCAGGGAAAAAAGGTAACAAGATAGAAATTATATGTTTTTTTCTTCATTTAGACCAGCCATGGACTACAAATCATGTCTCACAGATTAGAAAGTTTGGTTCAGATCCTTGGAGTTATAGAACTTTCACAGCTTGTATAAAAACATGCAAAGGTAATAACATCAGAGAAGTCTGCTGGGCTTATAGGTCCTTCAGCTCACATGAGTGTTGGAAGAAAATGTCTATTTCAGAAGTACTTAAAAATCTTTCATTTCCAAAGCAATGCATTTCAACCCAGAAATTATCTAGGTATTGGGAGCATCTAATCCTCAGCCATGCATTTCACAATACATAGGAGATTATCCACTAGCTATGGGAAATATTGTGAACTATTTTTTGTTTTCCTTGATTGCAAAAACACACAAAGAGGTGGCAATTGCTGAAAGATATCCCCATTCCAGAGTGCTAAAACACAGATTTAAAAGAGCAAGGCAATTGTCTCCTCACAATCTTGTAACTGTAGTCATCTCCTAACAGCATCATGAGCTTGAGCACATAACAGACCTTAGACAATAATACAATTAAGCATTTGTTTGAAAATAGTAAATCTAAGAAGTGTTGTTCTAATAATAAGGGATGGGACTTTTTTCAAATGAAAAACTTAACTAACATATCTTCATGTGTGAGCAAGAGAGAGTGAGAAAGTCTAATGAAGCAATGTACGTGAAACAAATACATAGGACAGGTAGCACGCCCTGTGCTTGAAAAGACAATTCCTGTACTGTAATACTGAAAAGAGAGAGAGAGAGAGAGAGGAGAGAGTGAGCAAGCGTGGTGTGGGGGTTACAAAAATGGAGGAGAAGATGAAAGGGAGAGCGTTGGGTAGGAAAGACAGGAGGGGAGGAAACAGGAAGGCTGAAGGGAGAGAGAAAGTGAGGAGAGAAAGAAAGAAGAGAACCATCTAAACTCACTCTAAATGTCTAAGAATTTGTATCAGACACCATAAGCACAAAGAAGATAAAAACTTCAACACACACTAAAATTCATAGGTCAACAACATAGACAAGGGACAGTCCAGAACTACAAGCCCATTTCTCAGGCAGCACAGTAGAAAAAAATAATTAATTGGTGTAGTACTTCAATATCTGGTTTAATGAAACAACCCTCAATACACATACCACATGAATGAAAAACACGATACTGTCTTAATCTGCGGTATTTTTGCAATGTTTTTTGTGAGATGGGATGTTTTGCTTTTGGAAAAATGTTTCAAATGACCTGGGTGACAGATGATTTAAAATTAGGCAGGGATGTACTCACTTGTATTAATGCAATAGGAGTCATTATTATGTCCTTGGAAACTCAGCTAAGATGTTTACTCTCAGGAAAAAAAATGTATTTAGAGGTCAAAAGGACTTCTAGAAAATGACCCAGACAAAACACTTCAGCTAACAGTGTACTTCTTCAAGCACTTCCTCAATCTCACTGAACTGCTGTATAACACAACAAAAGTACTCTTTAGAGATTTGCAGAACAGCACAGACTTATGATGCATTCTCAAACTGCAATTAAACACATTTTTTACTAAATTAAAACCCAAATACTAAAAGGCAAAATGTGCTCAGAAGTAGCTGATGGCACTTAAATTAGGCACTAAATATGTAAACCACAATAAATAGAATAAAGTCTGAAACTACAAGTCATTCAACAGCAAATGACTCTGAAGTTCTTATAGTTTTGTGTTGAAGATCTCAAAATTTTAGGGACACTACAGAAGTGATACCTTATCAAAACAAATGTTCAAAGTACTAACATCTTGCAAAAGGAATTCATATGCAGGGAGAGTGAAATCATTAATTCAGGGTTAATAAATATTTTTATACTTGGTTTATTTCTTTAAAAAGCTAGATTCAGAGATGTTTCAGAAGGCTGATGTCTTGGCTCCTTCTCTAACACTGTCTTTGTGCCTTACTGCATTTTCAGCATTTTTTTCACTATATTGAGCTTCACATCTTTAAGCAGTGAATGATTTGTACTCACTTTTCCCTTAGCTTTCCACAGCCACTTTTTAAAATGCTTTACTATTTCTTTCAATTGCCTCTCAAGCAAGACCATTCTGCAGCAATACTTCCTTCCTCCTATTCTCAAAACTCATCCTCTCACTGCTGTGTCTCTTTCCTGCCCTCCTACCTCAAGATTCTCAGTGAATTACTCTTTTTACTTTCAATGGCTCATGTCACTCTGATGTAAATTCTTTCCTTGCTCTTCATCTCTCGATTTTTAGTTCTTTCGTAATCTCAGAAAGTCACACAATAATGTAACAACTTGTGATTTGGTATTCCCCTATAGGTCAAATTTAGGTTTTCCTACATCAGGGCACACATTTCTAACAATTAAGAATCTTGTGCTTTGATATGTTTAGTTGTAATTCCCTCAGAAGGATTATTCCTTTACACATTCATTTAACTGTAGGTTGTAGTTGCTTCAAATTGAGCTCTGAAATTTCAATATAGTTTGTAAAAAATGCACTATTCCTGTAAGAGTTTCATTAAATGAGATGCTGTTGCCTGTCATTGTACACACACACACACACAAAAAAAAAGATTTGCACATAATTACAAAAGGACATTGTTTGCAAAAATATTTTGAAAACTGTGGCAATATTAGATTTTATAGAGAAATTATTATTCAATGTCCTGTAACAAATTAAGGACACTAGAATACCTTTTCTTTTTAAAAAATCTTTGGATTTTATTTCAGGCAAATCTATTTTTGAGGAAATAACTTGTTTCTCTGTACTAAATACAGAAAGCAATCTGGGAAAAAAATAGTGTAAACATGCTAAAACGTAAATCTACTGATCTCCTATTTAATTCTTGCTACATGGAAAACAGTGGATAGTTCTGATACAGCACCTGATTGATATTTCCAGGGTGTGAAAACCTCCACTGTGAGATTAGGCTGATATTGCATATTCAAACACATACAATGATATATTTGTCATTGCTATTGACCTTTATCTCTCCAGTTTCCTGACAACCTTCTACAGTTATTGACATTACAAATACCAGCGACAACGTGCAGGGCAAAGTATAACCTTTCATTTACCTTCATGTCCCTCAAATGACTCACGTACCTAGTTTCAACAAAAGCTGCAAACAATGATACTGTTGATTTTTTTTTTCTTAACTTGCTAAAATGTTTTCCATTTTCCTCTTGTTCTCTGAAAATCATGCCAATAACTCACTACAAAGGAAACGATTTCAAATGAATACAGGTAATTAGAAGTGTCAAGAAATCAGCAGAGTAGGGTGTCTGCCATCATTTCTGTGGAAAGAGTGCCAGATTCCCTTTCAAAAAGGTCTTTGTCATTTTTTAATAGAAGGTAATTAATGTAGACTGCAGTAAAGTGTACAGGATCCCAGTCACTTGTCTTTCTTTCCTTAGAAATGGGACCATAAAGATGTTTTGATTTCTAGAAACAATCTTCTGAGTTTATTTAAAAATTACTTTTAATTACAAGCATAGTCTTTTCAGTAGTTTCATTATTTTAAAAGCAAGAAGAGGCAGAATTTGGAAAGGTCACATTTATAAGGGTGAAAAGAATAGAAGTCTTCCTTTAAAAATTCCAGAGCTAAGTAGTTTGTTTAGAAAGTGACAGGATGATTTCACATAACAGAGAGTATCCACTGAGGAGAACACTAAAACCAGACGTGAACATGGAAATCTATCCACTTGTAGCTCAACTTTCTAACCATCCAAATACAGAAAGGTGAAACATCAATGCTTTTGTAATGAAAATTACAGATATTCAGCTTGCTGTATGTTATATATAGTAGTGGTAACAAAAACAATTATTTTGTCATTTTGATAACCATACCTCTAACTGACCAATGCAAATCATCTTAGAGCTATACAAAATTTAAGATTTCAAACAAAATTTTGCACTTTATGGAAAACTATTTATTCTGAAATCTCTAAAAAATCAGAGAATCATGGAATATGCTGCGTCAGAAAGGACTCAGAAAGATCATGCAGTCCAACACCTGGACTGCACAAGACACCTCAAGAGTCACACCCTATACCTGAGGGCAGTGTCCAAATGCTTCTTGAACTCTGTCAGGCTGGTGCTGTGACCCCTTCCCTGGGGGGCCTGCTCCAGTACCTGACCACTCCTGAGTGAAGAACCTTTTCCTAACATCCAACCTAAACTTCCCCTGAGACAATTTCTTGCTGTTCTCTAGTGTCCTGTCACTGGGCGCCACAGAGATCAGTGCCTGCTCCTCCTCTTCTCCTCATGAGGAAGTTTTAACAGCAGTGAGGTCTCCCCACAGTCTGCTCTCCTCCAGGCTGAACAAATCAAGTGACCTCAGCTGCTTCTTGAATGGCTTCCTCTCAAGGTCCTTCATCATCTTCTTGGCCCTCCTTTGGATGCTTTCTAACAGCTTGATGTCCTATTTATACTGTGGCATCCAAAACTGTACATGGGACTTGGGGTGACTCCACACTAGTGCAGAGCAGAGCAGGACAATCACATCCTTTAATCTGCTGGTGATGCTGTGTCTGCTGCACCTAGTAGGCTACTAACATGAACAGATGTTCTTTGCTGTCACAAAATTATCCAGAACTTTTCCAATTCCAATATTTTCCTTATTTCCCTTCATGTTTCCTACGGTATATCTGCCGATATATCCTTGATAACATAGAGGAATAACCATTGAATCAAGAGAGTAAAATATTTCCTCTCTTTTCTATTTCATTAAGATGAACATCTAGAGGGCCTCAAATTTATATTTGTATTGATACAATGAGGTATATCAATACAGAAATTTTATTTTAGACAAAAGACCATGTGTACAGAATATGATTAAGTGTTTTGAAATACAGACATCAAAATTTTTTGATAATGAAAAAAGGTCTTAAAAATCTGGGAGATTGGTAACAAAGTACAGTGTATGTAAGAAGGAATATCACAAATTTTAACTTTGCATTTCCATCTGTATGTTCAGTAATAGAAGAAATTTATAATAACATTTACTAACACTATTTATTTGTGTTACAGTGAGGTCATCCATTTGGATTTTAAGAAAAATAGACATCTAAAAGGAAGACGCTGACAACCTTCTGATTTATGTAAATCAAGCCTAACACATTTCATAGTCTGCATGTCACTGCCAACAGGAATTACAAAGTAGTAACAAACATAAACAGCTCTCTGCTTTGTGGTTCAGAAAATAGTTGATAGATCTTAGGGCAGAAATTTCCAGTTTCCAGTTCACATCTTTTCTTCAAGCAATATTTCCTACTGCACATGTAGTTTCACAACTTTAGGTGCTCTCTCATTGGGAATCGCTTGTGCTGTATGCTAAAATCAATGGAAAGACAAATGTTCACAAATTCTAATGGGAATGATACTATTTTCCACAGCAGTAAAATTCAGAAGAGGTGCAACAAGAAATCATAAAGGTTCATTGCCCACTCTACAGCTCTGAAGAATGAGAGCTGGAGAACCACTGTCCATCAGGTTTAATCTGTGTTTCTAACTCCCTTGAGCAAGAGTGGCAAAGGTTGGACAGAGCAGATCCGTAAATGTATTTTAATGTTAACAGGGAGTTCAACCTTTGCTCTCGGGACAAATCTGGCAAAGCAGCAAGAGTACTATTTCAGATCAATGCATTGCAGAGAAATGTACTTGAGTATTATATTTGCTATATAGAAGTACACTATTAAAAATGCCGTTGATGCAGAACAGTTGAAGTCTGTAAATAAGAAAATAGTTTTGTCCTATGAAGACATGAAATTATGTAGAATAGCCAGACAATACTTCTGACAACTTAAAATTCTTGTTCTCCCATTTTTTCTCAAAATAGGTAAAAAATTGAAGTTAGCTTATAGCTGGACTAAACTCAGTAATATGGCAAAATTATCTTTAAAAAATACAGTAAAAAGCAACAATTCATATATCACATGAATCTGTGGATACCACATAATTTCTTAAAAGTGTCAAAGTGGGCAGACAGCCTAACAATTTCTCTCTTATAATCAGAGATTTGCAATGAACCAGTGGAATAAAATAATCCAAAACAGCATAGCCGTCACAGGTGTTAATGCAAATCAATCAGTATTGGTCTGGTGTATTTAGAACACTCCTCTAACACCTATAAAATCAGGTGCAAGTTCGGGTCACTGTTTTGCAATATCCTAAATGTGTGATCTAACACTAAGCAATTGCTTACCCTGAGCAACCATTCCAAGCTCTCTGTGCTTGAACTATCCCACTGTGTGTAAGACAGCAGCTCTCTGAATGTAAGGTATTAATAATAGCATTAAAACATTTCAAAATTGGACATAGCTGGACATGAGATTTGGAAGCATCTATTTCAGGGAATGGGAATCATCACTGACTATGCAACAGAGAGCAATGGTACCTAGACAAATTCAGAGCTGGTTTCCTGACATGTCAGGTGAATATCTCACTATGGAACTCTTTAATCTATCTGCTGGACTAATTAGAAGTCAAATAGCTCACAGAGGAGCAAGAAAAGCTACTCTCATTCATGGCACTAGCTGTGAAGTTGAGCTTCCCACATTTGGGAAATGGCTGACACAGATTAAATACTCATATTTAAACAGACAGCAGGAAAACAGAAAACCCTGGTCAACAGGCAAATGAATATTTAAAGGCCTCTGTTATTTTGGTAGAAAATTCTGCCCTGGTCTTAAAAAAAATAGTCTGTCATCAATTCCATTACAGTGGAGATGTTTGAGAAAAAGTCTCTGCTGAATTCCATTTCTCTTGCAGTAGGTTGTTTGGGCTTACAGAAACAAATTTAGTCCAAGTAAAAAAATTAGAAAAGAACACAACAAAAAGCCACAAAAGTCAAAACTAGCTCCATTCCTATTATTCTACTTTTTCTCTGTGTATAATGAAAACAATAACAGGAGCTGGCCTGAAATTTATACACACACAATAGGCTCTGCACCCACTGACATTCTCTCATAGTGTTGTCCATTCTTTACTTAGAGCAGAGAATACAAAAATATTTTTATTTGAATTGGGAACTTTTTAACATAAGAAAACAATTTTATTTTGAAAATAAGTGTGTAGCACAAGTCAAAAAATTTATAATTATGGCAAAGTGCATGACTTTATGCTCTTTTTAGCTTCCTAAGCAAAGTATTTCAAAGAAAACATAAATATTATATGGAATATGTACAACAAAGTTATGTAATCAATTATGTGGAATAGTATACTAGGATTTATACTTCCAGTAGGTTCTTTTTCACCCTTAATAGACTTCTTTAATTACTAGCAAAGGTATCAGTGGTAGTTTTTTTGCCATCTATTAGCATAGAGAAATAAAAGAGACAGAGCTGGAATTGTGTGTTAAGCATGCAACTTTTGTTTTCAATTATAGTATGCACCTGAAAACAGAGAGGAAAAGGCCTGTATTTTATGATAAAAAGCAAAGACAGTGAATATTTAGCTACGATGATTTCCCTGCCAAGTTAAAGAGCCTCATTCAAGTAAAAAATCAGTGAGTTTTGTAATAACTTTGCTTCTTTCACACAAAAAGTGCTTTTTCATGAAATCTGTATCAATACTTTATAGCTCAAGTATATTAACATTAATATTTAGAACCTGCATGACACAAAAAGAGTAGTTGGTCACAAGGATGTAAGTGTCCTTCACACTGTCTATACTCATGCACCCCAGTGGGTCAGTTACTTGTTGAAGGATGACAAATAAATTAAATAGGAAGCTGTTTTAAACTGGCACTGGATGTTGCCTCAAAACTTATCCTAATTTGCTTGCTACAGAAGTACAGATTTCACTGTAGCAGAGTTTAGCACAGTAGTAAATAGTTTCCTCTTGTGTGAACATGTGCACATGCATGTAGACATCTCAATACCATGTGTGGAACAAAAATTGCAATATTAATGGCAATAAGGCAATATAGCTTATTGGTTATCCTATTTGCCCTTTGTGCAAGGTGCAGGAGTATTTGGAATATCAATATAGTTGAAAAACACTCTTCAATCTATTGCATGACCATTTTTATCAAGCCAGTGTTTTGAAGACAATAGAAGACAATAATCCTTGAAGTGACCAACAAGTTCTATAGATTCACCTGATATAAGCCAATGCGGAATGATTCAAGCATTTTTACTTATTCAGTGAGGACATCTCTCTTTTGAACTTTAGAATAAATTATGTGTGTACTCTCTCCTTTAGTAACAAGAAACAACATTTAATAACAAGGTAATTATTAATATACAGCATGTAAGAGAAATATCTAATAAAACAATAAAATCTAAATATAAGTTTAAACAATAATAACATCTAAAACATAAGTTAATGTCTTAAAATGAATTTTGAAAAGGAGTTAATGAAACTGTGGTAGCAATTTCAGTTGCTGAGGTACCAAACAAATTCAATATGAAAACAAAACTATGTCAAAAGCATCTTCCCACTCACATCAGCAGCAAAACCGGTCCCTGTTACAATATTCTAAAAAATATCATTCATTACCTTGTTAATTCCAGAAAATGCAGGCACAAATTACTGCCACATAGTATCACCAAGAAATTTTAGTTTTCCTAGATATTGTATTTATTTCAAATTTAATAACTAATTTTGCAACTACGCCTTGCTATAGCTTTGACATTTCCTCAAGCAACTGATGTGTAAATTCCTGGGAGGAGAAATAAAATCTTTAACTAGGTAAGACTAGAGATATGAACACTGAATTTAGAATTAGCAGCAGAACAAGATTTAGAACAGTACCGGAATATCTGAATCAGTGTGGCATCTAGGAAGATCTTACCAGTGGTCTCTGCCTCTTTATGAGTAATAAAGAATTATCTCTCCCATTTACCTCAAACTGTGATAGAATTAATCACATGATTAAGGGAGATCTGTGAATTGCCTTGTACATGTACATTCTTAGGATCTTTAAGCAGGAAACTGGGAAGTTGGACTTCTTTCGGGTTTTCATTTTTGCTTTTATGAACTGAAATCTAAAAAATACTTTGGGGGTTAAAAACAGAATAAATTCAAGCCCATCCACTTTCATATACTATTTTAACATACTTAGTAACACTCGAAATTAAACCAAACTTCTCGATGGTATTCCAATTTGATTATATTTTACTCAGAATCTATGCTCACAGTTTTTTCTGAATAAAAAAGAGTCAGGCTTCTTTTCAGCTGGATAACTGAAATACAGTGATACAGTCCAAAGCAATAGAATTGCCAAAAGAAAAAATCAGTATTGTTAAGAAACAGTTAAGTGAACTCATGTTTTAGCTCTATTTTCGCCTTACACCTAAATGCTAGACTTATGCCAAATGCTAAACTTATCCATGTCCCAATACAGCTTTGTTGGTTTCAAATAGACAGGCCAGATATATTTGTCTCTTCTCCCATACCCTCTTACACTCACAAAAAAACTCTGTTTAATGGAAGAACAGACACTAAATACATGTAGAACAACAAAAAGGCCATGAAGAAAGAAGGAATGAGTGTAAGATTTTCATTATGAACAAACACAACAGAAAAACGTTCTGGGAAATCCCATTATTCTTTTAGAAGTCTACAGCTTATAGCAATCTAGTCTAGTGGATCAGAAGGATAAAGTTCCCCAAACTTCATGTAAAAATAAATGTGGTAATAATTTGAAGAGTAGAAAAAGGAAACTGCCTCCTACAGAATTCATTACTCTAGGTAAGCAGACCATTGTGCAGCAAAGCCCATAAAAATTTTTCTCTACATTCTTTCATAATTGTCAAAAAAGAAATTCTGGATCACATAACTTTTTTCCCACTTAAAATCTATGTAACATTGATACTTTTTGCATTAACATAATTGCTATGCAGTGCAGTAAATGTGACTCATTTTAATGCTATATCGATATGTCTGACCTCATAATAAATATTATGGTCCTGGTCTTTAAATGTTGTACAGTGATGCTTGGGTCAATGGCATATTAATTGGAGTCAACTACTTTCATGAATTGTTAATTAATTACTTTTGCTGTTTCGCACATGATACTAGTTATCAAAGAAAAAACAATAGAACTTTTCTTCCACAACACAGAAGAATAATGTTTAAATACTGAGCCAAAATAGAGATAATCCATATTGTTTTAATTGCATAGATGCTAGTAGGAGCCTTCTAAATATTATTATTAAGATACTTTGGGTAAGAAACAATACTAAGAATGTTTTGTAGTATAGTGAGACAGCTGTAGAGTTGACACACAAATAAGCAAGTTGAGTTCAAGCTCTTTTATTTCAGGACTTTTCATGTGAGCAGAGCTGTCTCCAGTAGCTAGTCCTAGGTGCAGATCGACAAAACTTGTATTTCTTAAAGATAAAACTGTATTTACAAGTATGCAGGTTAAACTGTCGTAGCACTTGTTGACACTGAAGATTATTTGATAATCTAGGTATCATACAAACCAAAAAAAATGAAGACTGTGCTCCCATATAAAAAAAACAACATTGTCTACTTCCCTGCAACCTCTCTAAAACAGTGTAATTCCCTGAGAAGAGTGGTTATGTTAGTCTAAATTCTACAGACTGAAGATTGAGAACTACAAATCTAATTGTACATCTAAATGAAAAGGTTACTGAGAAAGATTACTTTAAACATTCTGGACTTCTTAAGGAAACACCACCAAGAATGTGTAGAAGTTAACTCTTAAGGAGTCAGGAAGAAGTAAAATTCAAGTTAGGTAAGTAAAATTAAATATGCAGTGGTATATTTCATAGAATCAGAGAATCAGAGGATCACAGAATCACTTAGGTAGAAAAAACTAATGAGATCATCAAATACAACCATTATTCCAGCACTGCCAAGTCCACCACTAAACCATGTCGTTAAGTACCATGTCTACGTGTCTTAAATACATTCAAGGATGGTGACTCAACCCAGACAACCTGTTCCAATGCTTGATAATCCTTTCAGTATAAGACTTGTCCCTAATACCCAATCTAAATGTTCCTGGCACAACTTGAAGCTGTTTTCTCTGGTCCTGACACTTGTTACCTGTTAGAAGAGACTAATGCCCACCTCACTACACTCCCCTTTCAGGTAGTTGTAGAGAGCAATTATGACTCCCCCTCAAGCCTTCTTTTCTCTAGCCAAATATCCCCAGCTCCCTTAGCTGCTCCTCGTATGAACTGCGCTCCAGACCCTTCCTCAGCTCCATTGCCCTTCTCTGGACATGCTCCAGCACCTCAATGTCCTTCTTGTAGTGAGGGGCCCAATACTGAACACAGGATTTGAGAGGTTGCCTCACAAATGCTGAGTACAGAGGGACAGTCACTGCCCTGGTCCTGCTGCCCACACTATTGCTGATACAGACCAGGGTGCCTTTGCCCTTCTCAGCTACCTGGCACACACTGAACCATGTCCAGCTGGCTATTGACCAGCACCCCCAGGTTCTTCTCCATCAGGCAGTTTTCCACATCAGCAGAATGCTGTGCTTTAACATTTGTGCAGCTAAGCCCACAATTAGTTTTCTCCACATACTTTCATAATTGTCATATAAGAAATTCTGGACCACTCTTCCCCCAGCCTGTAGCACTGCCTGGGGTTTCTGCAATCCAAGTGCAGGACCTGGCACTGGGCCTTGTTACATCTCGCACAATTGACCTCACCCCATCAATCCAGCCTGTCTAGATCCCTTGGCAGAGCCTCCCTATCCTCCAGCAGATCAACACTTCTGCCCAACTTGGTGTCACCTGCAAACTGACTGAGGGTGCACTTAATCCCCTCATCCAGACTGTTAATATTTTGGATATTAAACAAAACTGGTTCCTATAATGAGCCCTCGGGAACACCACTTGTGATGGGCTACCAGCTGGATTTGACACCATTCAGCACCACTCTCTGGGCTTGGCCATCCAGCCAGTTTCTATTAACTGTATTTTACTGTCCTTACATACTTTCTTTCCCTTTATTAAAATCCACAGTAGAGCACATTCTATAGCTTAAGCATCTTATATTTTCCCAAATTGCTACAAGCATATTGTTTTTAATGCCATTACAACCCTCTGTATTGATACATAGTTTTTTTTTTTTTCATCAAAGGTAGAATAATTCACATGTTTAATTCCAATTCAGTTACTTTTGCACTGTTTACTCACAGTTCAGGAGACAAGACCATTTGGGACAAATCAGCTTCAGATTTAGGTGGCGTAACTGAATACCTGGAAATTTTCATTATCAGTATTTGCTGTTATATTTACCATACAAAGTTTGGTGTAACAGCTGTGTTATTTTCACATTTCACATATTTAAGAGTATGATTACAATTGTTTTGTATGCAATGATAAAAACATAAGCATTTTAGCATCATCAAGGCATTTAAGAGGACTCAAGGTTGCCCATTGCCCATTGACTCAAGGTTGAAATTTGTATTTTAAATTCCTTATTTTCGCTATTTAATAATGCAATTTTTAAAAGCATGAAAAATCTTTAATTAAATATATGATTTCTAAAATATATTAAATATAGTTCATAGGGCTTGCCCAACAGGTAACTGCTAGGCTAACCAGCCTCTGAACACCCTAGCTCATTCTTCCTTAGACTTGTCTGAGTGCAACCTTCCTGTGTTGAAAAATTACAATTAGAAGATCCACTGACACTGCTGAAGCAGGAATGCCTTCCTGTTTATCTGTCAGGACTGCAATTTTTCAAGGGTTTCTGGAGATCCCCAGTTTAGTTATCAGTCAAATTTACTACACTTCTAAGTTAACACCATGGTAATACAGAATAATATGACAACAGGGTGTGCAGAAGGAACATATTTAACAGAATAATATCTTCCAGAGATATTAAATTCATAAGTTCAGCACATATGATCCTGGCACAGTTTTTCATCAAAACAGGCAGTGGATAATATGCAACAAAATATGTTTATAGGAAGATTTTGATGTCATGAAATGGGTCAAGATCAATTTGGGACAATAGTCCCTTTTTTCACAAACAGGACCATAACAGATAACTTTCTATGAGAAGTATTTTGAAAACAATGTTAAGGCCAGGGACAGAAACACTCAGCTAACAAGACCCAAATTAATTTTGACTCCTTCTGAAACTGCACGCTAGTGGAATATTTTTGTTTAGACTTTCAGCAAAACATCTTGCTTCAACAGACATTTTCAGCCAGCTGTAAGTTTAAGAAAAATTATACTAACCCAAACCAGGGTGTCTAAAAATTGTTGTGAAAATTAACTGCACTGGTCACTACTGTTTTGTGAAAATCTATTACTCAACTAAAATATAAGAAGTATTTTACGGTTGTTGAGTTATCCTTCTGCCCAGTAAGATTACATGCATTCAATAATTTTTAGAAAATCATGTGGGCAAAAGGAATGTAAAATGAAAATGCATATTTTATCTGTGACTAATATAAGGTTTTTCAGAAAGTAATTTGGAACTGTCTTACTGTATCCTGTTTAGTTTTTTTAATGCTAGGAAACACATCAGACAGAGTGAAGAAAGAAAATCTATTTCACTAGCAACACACTACCCAATCACAGCACATCTGCTTTTCTTCTGTGGTGATAAGGATGCACAGATGTTTTTTAATATCCATAAACCAATATGCTAACTATAAAAACAAAGGAACACATAGAATATACTACCAGTAATTCTATTAATCTTAGATAAAAACAAAGATGAAACCAGAATGAATCGGTTTCTTAAAACAAACTTCTTTCTACTTATAAATCAGAGTACTAAAGAGAAATAAATACATATGTATCCTAGTGATCTAACACCCATCCCAAGCTAGCCCCATCTTGTGTCACTGCCTAAGTCATGCAAATTACACCAGAACTGCCAGTTGACTAAGATTAATGACACTGCGCCAGCTTCTTTGTTTCTCTCTGCAGCCGTTTAGTGTGAAATACTATCCAAAAACATTATCTATCCTCTATTAATCCCACAAATTTGTTCACACCATGCACATTGTTTAGGGCAATTTACAACAGGAACATACTGAGCACAATTGCATTTAATTACTTGGGTTCTAATTACATTCATTAAAGGCTAATAAAATAAATGAAACAGCTTTAAAAGCTTCTGCAAAACACATGGGTCTTGTCTCCCTCATGAAGCATGCTATAGAGGTTTAATGTGAAACATAGATTTCAACATATATGTCTGCCTATTATGCATCTCTAATATGCACAAAGACACATAGTGCATATTTATTTATTTATTTATTTATAAACCATATGCACTTCAATTCTGAATGATCCTGAATACTGCTGATATTATGTATATTGCTAGTCATGATGATGCCAGGCACCTCAAACTAGTTTTTAACGTGGTATGTTGAGAAGGAGGAATATCAGTTTTAACATTCTGACCCAATTAATTTAACTCTCTCCATCTCTACCACAGAGTTATTCCCCCATTTTCTCTCATCTTATATCTGCATTATAAAAGATACAAACTGACATCAGAAAGAGAGTTAGACAGCGAGAAAAAGAAGAAGAAAAGAGCAGGGAAAACCACATTACTTTTTTGGTTTATATTCTTACAAATATTTTTTTAAGGCTCATTTCTAACATTCGTCTGAGCATCTGAATTTTTTCTCAGTAGCTATTTACATTTAAAACCACATTCTGCACACTAGGCAGTCTAAATAAATCCCCCATGGTGGTTAAAAATGCAGCCTGTTAATAACACAATTTCCTAATTCTTATGTTTTTATGCTATTTCCATTGTGCTTAGAATGCAGTTTATGGCAAAAGACTGAGCCTGGAACATGCAGTTGACAACTGTGCCAGAGAGAATTCAGCACTGGATATTCAGAAAAAAGTGCTTATGGTGAGCTTTGCAGTTACAACTGTTCATTGTTCTTGGATTTTCAAAAAGGTGATCCAAGTAATCAGTGAAAGAAACAAAGTTCTGATTTATCATCATAAACCTTATACTATGTATGTATGTGGTCTTAACTGAAGATCCAACTTGGCACACTTGGAAATTTAAAATTCCTAAGTATTCTGCATCGTAAATACAATGGTAATCAAACATGTCTGCCAACAATTAAAAAGTATACAAACTTACACAAGTTGTGTTTTATGAAGAAATTAAAATAAAAATTAGAAAGAAAGTCAGCCCCGAGGATTAACCTACAAGTACTGTAGAATTTTAATACATGTTTTCAAGTGCCATGAAACACTCAAAGGTTTGGTACAGATTCTGTGAAGTAAATCAGGTCTATCCACCCAATGTATATCCTTCTTATAACTTAATAAAGACTCTCTGGCTAGAAATTTATTTAAAAATATTTTAACACTATCTGTAATTTTAGTCCATTGCTGACAAAATAATTATATTTTACCTTAAAATGAAACATAAATCAACTTTTCTGTTTGGAGTATGTTTCACAAGAAGCAGGCTGTGCTGGCACAGCACTTTAGGCAGTTCAACTGAGAGCAGTAAATTAACAATGGCTATATGCACCATTTTAGAAAGTCCACCTTAAAATTATACAACTTTGCCACATACATGTCTCAAACTGTTTCTTATTATGAGTACAGGATCAATTCCTTTTGCAAACTATTTAAAGAGCAGACATTTAAAGAAATCAGATGAATCCCTCATTCAGATATATAAACCCCTCATTCGTGAATCAACATTTGCTTTGGAGAAGGGAGGAGGGGCACCCATCCTGCACAACAAAGCAGCAGCTCAATACAGCTGCCATCTGGCTTCCTCCTGCAGTTCACTTCCCATAGCAAACAAGATCCACAGTTTAAGGAGTGTTTGGGAAGGGAGAGGGGCTGCAGTTTTAACCTTACAGCTTTATGATGAGGCATTTTTCCACTCTATAAAAACCTCTCTTAATACAGGAGAATGGAAGGCTCAGGAAATTGTTACTAGGATAGAAAGCCTTTCACTTCTGTGTTTCTGGTTCAGATCCACACCAACTCAAATATAACTGCTACCTAAAGGACTTTTTTATTAAATGAGTTAGCTGATCTCAGTACATTACCTAGGGAGTATGCATCCATATCACTAAAAACACCAGATACAATAAACTCTTTCCTCCTCACTGTGAAGGAATTGCTTCGCACCAGCAGCAGCCGACAACATTGAGGCATAAACCAAACTATTTAAACTACAGCAGAAGAAAGAATGCTAAAAGCTTGACACAGTGAAGAATCTGCTGTGTGGCATGTTGTTTCTGCTAAAATTCATAAAAGCAAAAATTTGTCAATTTTCAGGTAATGTGCTAATGTCTATTGTCTTTATCCTACCTTATATACAAGTGAGGGAAATCTAAGAATCTAACTGTTTAGCTTTGCATTTATAGTGGGGCAGCTAAAGACAAACTGATGGCCATAAAATCTCTGCTTTTCTTAGTGTTGTCTTACGGTGTGCATTCATTATTTTGCTACATTTACAAAATAGTAATAGAGCCAAAGACTCAGGCTGTATGCTCTGGTGGTTCTGTCAAAGAAAGATAAATATATGCTAAAGCAATGATAAAGGTGCTGGTTTAAGCAGTAATATAAAATCTAGCAGTTTATTTGTTGCAAACAGTCCTTTCCCAATAAATTATCATTAATAACAATGAAATCCCTAAAAGCTTTCATTGACCTCACTGGAGATTTTTTTATTCCTTCAGTGGGATCTGATTTTATACACATTACTGTTGCGGTACTCAACCTGATATACAGACAGTTCACAGCATAATGAAAAGTGAGACAATTTCTTCCCATATCTAAAAAGCACTATTTAGTTCACACTCAAAGTAAAAGAAACTTAAAAATGAAACCTTCATGTTGTTGGCAAGGTCAAATGCTGTTCTAATACCATACAGCTGAATGGATAATATCCATTAAGACTGATCAGTGAAAAACACCAACAAAATGAATAAATAGAACCCAAAAGCTAATGACCTCAATCCCTAGCAGCCCCTTGACCCTTATTACTACAGCTGCTGGTGTAGGAAAGGATTAAAAGGGGCTAGAAATCATTGGGTTAACATACAAGGGCCCAGAAATTTGACCCTGGTTACTTACAACACATATCCTCCACTAAAAATGAGTGTATGAGGAGAATTAGAAACAGGGCTAGCAAAGGTCATCTTGAGTGCAGATAAACTAGGAAAAAGGAGGCTTGAAAGGCAACAAGGTTTTATTTCTCCCACAGCACTTTATTGAAATCAAGATGGTTTAAGGACAGAAGCAGGAGTAGGGTAGTTGGCATTGTTGAATATCCTAGATAAACTTATAGGACAAACTCTCTTCATGTCTTAATCAAAAGCAGCAGGTTTCAAAGCTAAACAAAAGAACAAATACTCACCACTAGATATATAGCACCAAGTCCATACTTCATTAGACATATGAATAACATTTTCATCACCATGACTAGAAAACTGGACTTCCTCATTAATTGAAATCACACATTCAATAATCATAACTCTTTTCAAACTGCCTCTGAAATACTCCTATGCTAAGATCCTTCCTAGATACTCAGGTCAAATCAAAGATGGCAATCTGCAAGCTAATACACACAAAACCCCACAGACTTACAAACTTACCTACAAAAATCTGCAGCCATCTGATACACACCCATACACACTCTCTCTCTCACTCACTCACACTGGGCAACCTTAGATGCCATCCCATCCACTGTGAAAAAAAATCTTGTGATACCATCCACAGAACCATTAACTATCCAAAGAAGGCTTTTATTAAAAAGTACCCCTCTACAGTGTTTATTTAAAAGAGATACCTGAACATCACAGCGGGAATTAGAGCTGTCAAATAAAATTGTACTTGGTACTTCAAGAGAAAATCACAAACCAATTATAAGCAATTCCAGAAGAAGATGTCATTTTAGAGATATTTTCCAAGAACCACCTTGGTGTTCTAAGTCTCTAACCTCAGAAAACTCACCATCAGGAACATCCTAGGTACAGCCCAAAGACACTGAATGAATGAAGGCTGTATTTGAGGATGAAACGTAAAATCTCTATTATTACTCTAGTAAATAATCTCTCCACAGAACCACCACTATCTTTCAATTAAACAACTGCACTTTCACAAACATAAACAGTTTATCCCAGTAACTTGCCATAGCAAGACCTATGATCAGTGTGAAACTACTTGGAGTGAACAGACACACTCTAGAGAGGATTAAGTACCCATATGTGAATACCTCTCAATAGTAATTCTGTTTCTGATTTTTCACTCCTTCCTCTGTGATGGCTCACACACTATGCCCCTATGCTCAGGTGAAAACTACAAACACCTTTAAAATTCTGGTAAGCAAAACCTGCAACTCTACTGGATGCCAAACAGCATGGATGCTGGAGAGTGATTTTATAGCACACTTTAAACTCCCTTCCTTCTCTCTTGGATTAACCAGTGTTTCACATGCAACAGACATCTTTTTTCCCTACAGATAAGTGTCTTTCTCTCCTGTTCTCCCCCAGCCCCACATTATCCTGATTTTTCCAAAAGTACCAACTGCTTTTCTTTCAAAGGCAGCTGAATTGATGTATGTCTGCTATCTCTGAGCAACTGTTCTCAACTTTTATTTTGCTGTTATTTCTGTTTCACACATGGAAGAGAGACTTCTGTGCTTGTAAGCATAACTTTTTCAAATATTTCAATTGGTGTAATAATCTCTGCCTGTATTTCTTTAAAGTCAAGACTGTTGAAAACCAAAGTAAAAGTGTGAGACAATTAAAAGGTAAATCATGGCATAATAAAACTTCAGGTTCATTCTACTTTCAAAATTCTGAAATTTAAAGAGCAATTTTCAAAACTTAAAAAAAAAAATTAAGCATAACCAATAAGCTTTTTAATGGTATGCCTATAGCTCTGAATAATTAACAATGTTTAATTAACTTGTTTCCTGGAAAACAAAGGAAATTTGGTTTTGTCACAGATATATTCACTAAACATGAAGGAAGAAATTATTACTTCATGAAGATGATGTCATGATTCACACACAACAGAGAACTCAGGATCGGGACAAGCACAAGAAAACACAATATTGGGTCAATTGTATTGCCTACATTTTTCATCATTAGTTTCTTGCATGAAACAAACTAAATACTACAAAAGAATTAACTCTTGAACCATCCATGGACCTAAGCAATTACAACAAGATGAGAAAGAGAACAGTTCATCAAACAACAGGGATTAGATTTCACTGAGGGTAGGTGAAGAGTCATGCAGTAGAAAAAGAAGTTCAAAACCCTCTGTCCTTTACCTGGGAAAACAGATTGTGCACAATCACTTGTGGTATTTATGAAAGAGTGTTGAGTGGTGTTTATCTACTGAAAAAGAGAAAACAAGACTGAAACAAAAAAACCATATATGTAACAACTAAGAAACGAAGCTGTATCTTGCTAACACAGGGATGAAAGAGTCTAGTCTCACAGTAACTTAGGTAGCCACATCTAAAAGCCCTTACATAAATTTATTAAACTTTTTCGTGGAAACTATCTGGTTCTTTGTTGCACATATTCACAAAGCAGCTGCAATACCTCATTTTATAAGCAGAAACACCATTTTTCAGTTCACGTTTAATAATAGTCCAGTTTATGATAAATTGCTCTTTTGATAACTGTCCTTTAATTTAAAGAATGTCTTTCTCCTGCCTTGTGGTTTACTGTCCATTCATGTTTTCATGGGTAACTATTGTACCACCTCCCAGTCTATTTTACTAAACTAAGCAGCCTAAGCTCTTCAATTTCCTCAAGGTTTACCTTGTTCCATTTAGCTGCACCCATCCCAGTAGAACTCATCTTTATTAAAAGCAGATAACCAGAAATGCACCACAGGTGATGTTCAGATACATGAAACTCTTGTGCAATGGATTTAACACTTACCTGACATAACTATAAATACATCAGATCCACAAGAACCTCTAGCTCTTTACATGTTTACAGTCAAAAAAGTATAATTTATAGCAGAAATTGTTGTTATTTTCACCTCATATTACAGACTTTCATTCCATTTTGTATTACTACATGCTTCAAGGTTATCCAGCTGTAAGGTATTTTTGCATGAAATCTTATCTCTTGTCTGCTCTAACACCTACTACTTTTTTAGCGTGTTTTATTTTGCTGGTGTCTTCAATGGAAATATTAAATCTGATAGTTCCCTGAAACGTTCCTTGAAGAACATTATTTCAGCGTCTGATATTTTCTTTTTCAATAACATCTGTGGTCTCACTACACATTTTTTAATCTTAATTTATAAATGTCTTCATTAGTCTACACATTGAGTTTAAGAACAACATCATAGTCTATAAATTTAGTGAAAGGACAATGAAAAAAGGTTACCCATCACGAATTTGTAACTGGATTCTGACATTAACACTAATATTTGTTCTCCATTCTGTATCTGGGAAGTTAATTTCCCATGGTTACAAAAGTCCTAGTAGGGTTCCTCTCTCTAATAATATTTCAGGAATCTGAATGTATCTAATATATCTAAATGTATACTAGACCCCTGAGTGTTCTTCCAGTAGGATCTGTTTAAAAGCTCTTCCATAAGTGAAGCAGCATTTGCAACTCTAAAAGACAAAGGTAGGCATATTCTGTTCTTTAAAGCACAGCACAGTGGTAATACAATGCTTTTCAAAAACATAACAAAGACAGGTACATCTTCTTGGCTTAAGAAGATAAAAAGTATGTATCCCTCTGAACTGGAATAATTTTGAAGCAAAACAAAAGTATATAGTGATAAAAACTGCCACAGTATTAGTATGTACTAATGCGTGAACCATTGTGAAAGATAAAAAACCCACACACAGTATTCTTCCAAACTGCCTGCAACTAAGCCAAAGCACAATATACGTTCCCTTTTCTGCAAAGAAAACTAGAGCAGACTCTTCAAGAACAAATCAATTAATTTTTCTAATTCCAGTAAGAATCTAACTCGGTAAAAGGTCTAAAAGATTTTTAGTTACGAAGATATTTTTAAAGTAATAAATAATAACAAAATAAGGAATGTTATACTGCTGTATCAGTAACAAAATGCACACAGAAAGACTGAGAACTTGAAAGCTGAAGTATTGAGTTGAAAAGCCCTATCAGGAAGCTTTTGGATCATTGGATTTTCGGACCCAGTCTCACAGACATTCTTGGACCAAGTACCACGGGCTGTTATAATAAAGTCAAAACCTCCACACTTAATCATACAGAACAATGGAATGGGTGTCATTTTTTCAGTTCATATTAACTCCACAATGAAGTCACAAAAATGAAGAGCTAAGTAGCTGTTACTGGATGAATCAGTACTGAAATATACTAGAAATACATAGAATGCACAATTACCCATTTTACCACTGATTAAACCAAAAGGTTTTAAGGAAAGAAAAAAGTATACAGATTTTTTTTCTTGACTTATTTTTGTTTCTACTGATGCATAGCAAAAAGTGTGACAACAGAAAAAAAAAAAAAAAAAAAAAAAAAAAAAAAAAAAAAAAAAAAAATCTCCCCATTTTCCACTGGAGCCAGAAGAGTTCCTTGCCATTCCCAAGCTGTCTCTATTTGAGAGTTTTGTAGCTTTGTACCAATTTCAAGCAAGTTGAAAGTTTAACTCTTCAAATCTCATATGACACTAAAATGAAGTTAATAAGAACTTTGAGTCAACACAACAACACAGTCTGTAAAAGAAAGCTGCATCTACACCCCAAAATTGTCCCAGAATAGCCCTCCATGCTTCTGATTTGTAAATCCTCTTCTAAACAAAGTATAATATGCTGTTTGTCTTTAACGGACTAGAATATACATTAATACCATATACATTTCACTGTGCTGAACTCCTGTTACTGTGCTTAGAAATGGTGAATACTTTTATAAGCAGCACACAAATACATTACTTTGAAGCTGGTTTACAGATACTGCTATCTGCTAAAATATGACTTGACTTCAAAGCCATTAATCCAAACCAGACTGTAGCATACCTGTGATGTCCAACAAGCACTAACTGGTAACATTTCCCAATTATAAACTTCATTCTTACAAATGCAGCAAATGAAGATGTGGAAGTGGATGAGATCTCATTTTGGATAAGACTCTAGTCCTTGTTAAAATGTTATTACTGCAGAGCTGGTTATACATCATCATTGATATAACAATAACAGATGTCTTACTCGTGCATTCCATTTCTGCCTGCCTTTCAGCTATGATTTTACAACTTGTAAAGGATTAGAAAAAATTGCCAAAGGATTTACAAGAGACTTCTGCAGTATTATTTAGAAGACAAGTGTCATATTGTTTTTACAAACTCGTCAACTAACATAACTCTCATTCAAAAGACTATATTATGTTTTACTTTCCTAGTCTGTGAAATTATTGATAGGGGCTAAGTTTATCAGTAAAGATTACTACATATGGTAACAGTGACAGCTAAGGCCTAGTGTTAAGCATTAGGATACTGCCTAAGAACACTCACACTCGCAAAGAAGTGCATATAAGGAACAGTACTATATTCTTCGAAGGTTTTTATGAACTATGCTTTGATTAGTGGTTCTATAAATAGTTTAAAATAGTAGAGAGATTGATTTGAAGCAGTTCCTTTTCGTTGTTCTTTCTTTTACTTAAATAAACAGGAAGATGATAATTACTATTTTAAACTTCCTTAACCAAGGAAGTGTTACTGTCAAGAATAATGACTGTCAAGAATAATGAGTAGAATGGGAGTAAACAGCTGACCAAAAATATGCAAAAAGTTTGGATTTGCATATTTTTGGTTTAAAAATGTGGTTTACTTTCTCCAGTGTGATAGCATCCTTCCCATCCTATTTTTTTTAGCTATGAAATCAAAACTACATTAAGACTAGCCTGTAAAGTTTCACTACTGTATATTGAAACTGTGGAAGAAAAGTAACTTATTTTTGCATATTTTATCTTCCCCATAAAAACTTGACCTGAATTTTAGCATGGAGGTTAATGTCATGATTCAGGAAGGGTTAATTTTTCTAAGGTATTCTTAGAAAAGCCTTGTGGCATGTAGAAGACATATTATGCACACCTGTAAAGTAATAGAATAAACAGTCCAATTAATTATCAGCCTGCATTGTAGCTAGAAAATAAGGATCAGTTCACTAGTTCCCCAAATGAGCATTCTGAAATAGCTAATAAAAATGCTGAAGCCCTAGCATTTAACATTGAACCATGAATGTTACAAATAAGCATTTCAGAAATTTTAATTTTTTGCCACAAATACTTACTATTATCTCCACTGGAAACTTTCTTCTGATGATGATTGCACAATCAAATTCTTAATCTATTTACATTTTCAGTTTCAGTTTACAAAATCAAATTCCATGCAAAATATTTGAGTTGTTGTTCTTCAATTATTTTTTACCAAAACTATATAAACTCCATTCCCATTCAGTAACTAACTCATATTTATGGTAATGCAGATGGGTACAGAAATCACAAATTCACATCTGAGGTAGTCAGGGAAAGCCACATAACCAAGGTTGCTGGATTAGCCCTGCAAAGTGAAATAGAACACTGATAAATGTACCACCACTCTGGCACAGTAATCTGCTTTCTGGACCCAAGCTGGACTCACCTTGATCAGTTCAAGGCATAGAAAGAGCAGCTCACATTCATTTGTATCACTCTGTATAGAGAAGAAGGTTCAATTTACCTTATTACACAGTTTTCCTAAAATTCTACTTTCTTTCCTGAAAAATTACTTTATTAGTTTAAAAATTCCTAGCAACGCAAATCCTGAATTTCACTTAGATGTGGTAAATCATAGACACATAAAAATTTTATCAGTTTCCATCTTTAGCAATTAGGCCTAAGTGGTACACCAAACATCATGACCAGACAAAAAATCAGTTTAAAAAAGATAAGGGGTGTCATGTATAGATAGTATGCAATACGTTTACAAGAAAGGCAAGCATTCTATCCACTGACAGTATATAAGTCTTTCTCTGACATCTCTAATAAGCAGGAAAAAAGGACAAAAAGACTAGTTCTGGGAGTCATCAGTTGCAACTATATAATGACTACATACAGCATTACTCACAACCCAAATCAAAACTTCAGTTGTTTAAAGGCTGAAAAAGACTTTATGAGACTATATATCAAACAGTGAAGACTTTATTTTCCCCCATTATAATTTATTTATTCTCTACAGGCAGTGTGCAAATCACTGCTTTAAGTACATTGGTGTTTACATAAAAATTAGTTTCAAGGTAGAAAGAAATTCATCCTTCCAACTGGCGCAAAGCGTCCACAAGATACGGGAAAGATTTCTACGTCACCACTGTATTTCTATAGAAGTTTCCAGGACAGAGAAAATGTTAAGGTCAGCTGAGATTCCACTACAACATTACTGCCAACTACTACAAACAGTACTCCAGGGTCAGCCTCACCAGTACTGCTGAGTAGAGAGGAGAAGTCACCAACCTGCTGACGATGCTCCTGCAAAGGCAACCCAAGACACTATTGGTCATTTTTGCCATGAGGGTGCATTTCTGGCTCACATTCAGCTTGCTGTCCACCAGGACCCCAACAATCTTCCCAGCAAAGCTGTTTTCAAGATGGTACATAGGTAGAGCCTTGGCCACAAAAGAAAATGCTTAAAGAAGGCTTTGAAGAACATCAGCAACACATTTAGTGTTTAGAACCTTAATGAACTTCATCTGTTCAGCTTCTCAAAGAAAAGTTTAAGAGGTGATCTGAGCAGCAACACTGACTTTATAGCGATATATTTGCCATTTAACCTACCAAAATCAGGAAAACAAGATAACAGCAAAACTAAGTGATAAAAACATAGCTATACAAGCTCAAATCAGGCTACTTACAATTGACACTAAAAGTAATTAACCACAAAGTATTTAGTAAGAGTCTGTATTTCTGGATGACTTTAAATTAAGATCTAAGTGTATTTTTGGGTAACATGTTGTCTCAAAATGATGCCCGCTAATTCAGGTGCTGAATTATAAGCAGCAATTAATGAATGAAATACTTAAAATATATATTAAGCAAGAAATCAGACTAAGTGATCATGGTGACTTTCCTTCCAGCCTTGAATCAGAAAGAACATTTAAATGTGTTAGCAAATTAGATTAGATTTTAAACTCATTTTGAATGCAATTGCTTAAAGAGAAACACAGGGATTAGGCTTTACATATATAACACAAATATTATCAAATACATTGTTAACAATACTAGAACACTAACCATGGAAATCGTAAACTCATTTTCAAAAATACATTTTTTTCTTAAATGGCATCCTCTAGGAAGCTCTTTTATTGCTTTGACCAGTCTCATCAACTTGCCTAGAAAGACAGCCATGCAACATGGCAGTAGTCTACATTTTAACTTACCCTTAGGGACTACTTAACCTCTCGTTTTGCTTTTCCTAGAACAAAGCAACAGTAAGAATAACCAAGAAATGATATATAGGTCACAACTATGTAAAGGTCAACAAGGTTTAAACACTTTGGGTTCTACTCATAAATATTTGACTAATAGGAGTGTATTTTTCATCTTAAACCCTAAGATTGGCATCTCAGTATGCAACAAATTATTCTGACTGAACATGTACAATACATGGTTTCCAAGTTGAATTTCTCCAGATACATGCCTGAATGCCAATGTCAAAAATCAAGGACTGGCAATAATTTTTCTCTTACTGTTCTTACATTACAAAGATAATTGACTACATAAGGATGAATCATGTAATGTGCCCGATTCTGATCCTGCTCACATCAGCATTAAATGATTCTAGATTCACACTAGAGTACTTCAGAGCATGGTTTTATACAACTCATTTCTAACCAAGTGGAAGCTTCATTAAGTTTGTAGAACAGAAAAAGCAAACCAGTTTTATTACGGGAGAACAAGTGACCTCGTTCAGGACTGCCTAAGTTTAGACAACCTATACTGCCACTTCACATACCCTTGAAGCAACTGGTTTTAGTGCTACTGTAAACATATGCATAATAGAAATACACTCAAAAGCTTTCCTCCCTGAAAAAATTAAAACAAAACAAAAACATCAACCAAGCAAAAAGAAAAAAAAAAAAAGTCAAAAAAAGCACACCAGTAATCTAGAAAAATCTTTTTTCTTTTCATAATTGAAAAGAAAATTGCTTTGATGTGTAAAGAAGTAATTAATGGCTACCTAGTTAATACTCTATTGAATCACATACTTCTATATTTCAATTATTCAACATCTCATACATCTGTATCATGCAGCTGTATCATCTCCTCTCTTAGTTCTTGAACTGAAAAACAACAGATCTGAACAAGCAGCCATGTGATTTTGAAGAGACAGTCATCATATAAATCCTTAATATTTTCCTTCTTAAAAAAAGAGAGGTGAGGGGGAACCTAGACAACAATTTCATACATTTACATGTTTTCCAGGCGGTTGGATTAAGCAGGTTTTTTTCCCCTCAAATTGGTATGGCTTGGGTTAGATTTAAAATCTGTTCCCAGAGGAGGCTGATAAATGGATTAAAGTGGAACATAAATTCCCTGTGTCACCCAGTCCCTTAAACCTTGATGTCAGTAACATGCCTAATAATTCCATTATTATAAACGTCAAATATGTTTTACATGCGTTAGAAAGAATAAATGGGTAACAGAAGAAATGGAACACTCAAGAAACTGTAATGCTATTACAATGTTCCATGAAAAAATATCTAATATCTATATTACAGTGTTCACCCACTAGTATTTTGGAATCTTATTTTTTTGTATTTTGTACACTGAATCCCCTACTATGAGAGACAGACCAGTATATTCATTGTGCTACCTATAGTTTGCTTTCCCTCTACAGTGCCGCTTCTACAAGCTAGCATAATAGACTGAAGAGTGAGCAAAAGCAGAATGAAAACTCACAGTGTGATTCTTTTTAGTAGTTAATTTGACAAACAGCACATAGGAATCTTGGTTAGAAAATAGGAGAATTTTTATTCTACTCAGCAAAATGAAATGCCTCAGGTGAAGCAGTGTTTGCACTGGATTTTAAGAAAGATGTTGCAAAGTACAGAGCGCAAAAAAATGACAACCCTTTCAGAAAAATGACTTACAAGAAAGGACCGAAAGAACTGGGCTTGCATACACTTCCAAAGAAAGATGTGAGAATTGGATCAGCATTACAATAATCCTGAAACAAGTAAAAAAGCCAGTGATTTATCATTTTCCCATTTCCTCAAAGTACACAGAGAAAAGTGCTTTCATTTGCAATCCACAGGCTTGGAATTAAATACCAGAAAGAAGCTTTCCAAGTTCAAGTGGAATAAAATACTGGAACATATTATCAATTGAGACTATAAAAACTCACTAGGGAAATTTACAATAACAAATTGGAAATATTTTGGTATGATACAGAGCAGTTATATTTGATACTATCATGTACCTGATCAGGTTGATTACATGATCTTGAAGTCAGTAGCATTCAAATTTTCCTGGTTCTGCAATAATGCATTCAAAGAATATCCCAATTCTATAACAGTGAAAATATTAGAATGTAATGAGAGGTAAGAATTTTTGAATAATACATAATAAAGCATTATGCATTTTGGAAGAAAAACAGTGAAAGAAACCTCAGCTATTTAATATAATTCCATAAGCATAAGACGAAAATAGAAATTTCACTACTAGGGAAAAAAAAATCACCCTTAATCTACTGTAATCATCCTCAAAGCCTATGTGATGTAAAATAACCCAAAGCTCCCTAAAACTCTTATATGCCTAGAAGTTCCAGACTACTTATAATAAGGTCCTAATTTTCAGGCTGGCTAATTACACATGGCTCCTGCTGAAATCAAACCAGCATTGGTCACTCACTGCAAGCCATACCTTTCCTCTTTTATTTTCTTTGTGTAGGTGTGAAAGGAGGGAGGCAGAAAAATGAACAAATGAACACAACAGCACACAATTCTACAAATTTAAGTTTATATTGCCAATTGTTAGGCACTGGATAAATCAGAGAGTCTATGGGAACCTGCTCTCTCTTTCACAATTCATTCTTAGGCAGAATTTGTTCCTCTTTCAGAGATTTTGATAGAAAGCAATAAAGCACAATACTAGAGCTAGTTTTAGCTTTGTACTTACTTTTCTATTTGACATTCTTCTGGCTGTAAGAAGAGATAGAGACAAGTTACCTAGTTACTTGAGGTACTATGTTTCTGTGAAGTTAATAAAAATAACTCAGGCAATTCAGCAGAGCATTGCTGTCTCATAACAATGCTTCAGAAATATACCAAAAAAAATATAAAATTTTGCTAATTAGAAAAAAACCATAATGCAATCCATTAGTAAGTATACTTGTGATTTCACTAGTTGTATTAATAATTGTGTTAATTCTGATTTATTTATACATCATAACATCGCAGTTACTATGTAAAAAACCTGTGAAACTTGTACATTATACCACGCATTTTGATGCACAACCTCATTTCAGTTCTACTCTTTACCTGCATTACAAAACAGTTCCTAATTTTCTCCTCCTTTGCCTTACTTATATAGAAAATAGTGTACCTCTTCTGTAGTTATTTTTAACCCTTAAATTCAAAATTCAGCCTCACTTTTTCTTACTGCCAACTGTCCATGTCAGATATATTAAGCATTACCATAGCATCTTATTGAATAAGCACAAGCAAGAAAATACATACTAGTATTTTCAAAACATATTCTCCTCTGTCATGTATATTTTTGTATATTCTGTACATGTGTGTATATATTTTTTAATTTGTATATATGTGTATGAGAGAACTCAAACTTGGAAGATTTAGCCCAAAGCTGTTCACTGATTTGGGCTCTCCAGTAGAATACACCCAGGACCTGATTTTTCAGAGTACTGTGCCCAGCACTCTGTATGTTCAAGGTTCAACTTTCATTAAATTCAGCTCCATCGATAGTGCTTAACATTTAGTGCAATGACGCTCTCAAATGTAAACTCTTAGCAGAACATATGCAGGATAATCATATTGCTTAATGACTGGCATCTAACTTAGAGGTCTAATTTGTGAGGTTAATGTCTCAAGGCTCTGCTACCATCAAGAGAGAGGTAGCCTTGCATCCCTATTTCCTCCCATGTGTTGGCACTTACATCTTCAAGGCTATTCAGCGAGTTGAATTCCCAGTTGACTTAAAATGAAAAATAATAGTTTTAAGTGGTTTTCTTGCATGTTAAGTTTTCAGCTGATCAGTTGATGGGTCTGACCATGTATGCATACCATCAGCAGCAGCAGTACTACAAGTGCACAGGCACCACTCTGAAACTGGCCAGAGCCGACTGGGACGATGTCTTTAGCCAATAGCTTATGGTACCAATATAATTAAATTAGATGGCTGGAACAGAATAGCATGCATATAGTGGCAAAAGGAAAAAAAAATCAAAAAAAACCCCAAACAAAACAAAACAAACCACAATCAACAACAACAACAACAACAACCACCAAATCATGGAAAGAAAAGAAAATTCCATCAAATGACTTCTATGACTTATAAGCGTACATAAAAAGTCCATAGAGGTAGGGATAGATAATCCATATTCATTGAGTAGAGGCCCAATTATCTTTCCACTTAAACTTTCTTTCTACAGTTCTTGCATCATTCACATGGTATGTATTCCAAGTTTTGCAACAAATAAGGCAGGAGTCTTTCAGAAAAAAATCTAATTCACAATATGACTACAGGGTTTTTTTTAATACAGTGAAAGAAACTGAAATCCCTTGGAGAAAAAGCAGTGTAGTTAATGCAGTGTTTTAACAAATATAAAGAGGGAAAATTACTTTAAATAATTATATATGTAATAATAACTTTAAATAATTGCATTTGAAAACAGAAAGGTATTTTCATATAAGTTTCTTTATCTGACTACAGAGAGCTTAAAAGGGCAAATCCAAGCTCCAGAAGTTTCATCATGTGAACTACAGGAAAGTCAAGTGGTAGGGTAACAACGCTTTGGGCATGTTGCCATCTCAGTTACAGAAACTGATTTTTAACTAACTCATCATTTTCAACAGTCTTTTACATCTTGTTACAGAAAATACATAAACATGCAGCTAAGACCATAGAAGTGGCCCAAGTCCATTAAAATTGATAGACCTTCTCTGGCCCATAGATCAGGCCCCATGAGTATAAAGCAACATTCTCAATATACTGCAGCAGTGCACTTTTTATTTTTCTTTTTTTCTAAAGTACCTCAACAAGCAAATAAGTATTTTATAGAAATATATATCTGGTATAATAATGGTACAGAAAAATAGATTAATTTGCTTCAATGACTTCTGTAATTATGAGGAACAAATCTGTAGACACAGAAGGAAAACAATGTCTGCCCTTTTTAATTGGTATTCTGCTATGTATAATCATTCTATTGCTTCTATTGGTGTCACATTCTTCACATTGTTGTGGTATCAAACACTTACACGTACACTTTTAGAGAAAAACCTCAGAGTGACTTACCATCTTGTGAAATGGCAAAACAGTTAATGTTTAACAGTGATGCATAGACCAACTGTTCCTTTTCCATTTGTTTAATACATACTGAAGATATTGTGGTTTGTTTCACAATACAAGCACTTTCAGAAAGTACACTAAAACCTATGGATATAAATTAGAACATAAATTGAGGGTTCCCCCTTTTTATGAGGTAACAACAGTATCCTGTGGAGGTGTTTATTAGACCAAGTTAAGTGGAAGCATGATCAAGTTTTTCTTTCAATGAAAAAAAGTCAAATAAGAAGAGCTGAATTCCACAATAAAAAAAATCATATGAAATAGATTAAACAACTGAAAACCACTTCTAGAAGTACATGCACCAAACTGAAGTGGGATTAAAGCATTAGACAATTCTAACTAGCACCCAATCAGTGGCAAATGAGACTAGTTTTAGCATAGCTCCCAACATTAGCATCTACAATCAATAGATTGGAAAATATATATGAGTGCCAGCAGTCTCTTTGTTAATTTTGTTCCAGAAAGCAACATGGACCAGAGATTTTGTCTATGAAGAAATGGGGTGATAAAGTAAAATGACAGCTGCACCTAAGACCACAAAAACCACACCAAAATTTGCACTTTGTGCATGACTTGACTCTTCATTAATATCACACTCCATTTATCTATTCTCAAAACATAGTAGTTTTAAGCTCTGTGGAGAATAATGAATGGTATTTTAACTCTGAACTTAGCTGTAAATCACACTATCGGATCATCTTCTTAAAGTAATAGAAGACGTACTAATATCACACACTACCAGGTACAACAAAACAAAAAAACAATGGAACAAAGGTCCATTACTTACTGTCCTACACCAACTGTGCCCAAGACTACCTGCAAGGAAGGATGGTCATTTCTGGAAGTCCTCTGCCAGGTGTTTTGCTCTGTCTCCCTGTCCTTATTTTCCTCCAATAGGTTACATGTCCTCTTCGTTTCCTGCCCTCCCCCCAACTTGTTTGTTTCCCCCAAATTGTTTTCTTTTTCTCATAGTTTTTTTTCTCTTTACTTTCTTCTTGGAAGGAAACTTTGCTTATACAACAGACAAACTGGAAACCAACCTCAAGGCAAAAATCAGGAGCAGCTGCCTCATGTAGATACCACGGAAACATCTAAGAACAAAGCAAGCACACAATAACTACTTCCTGAGAACATTCCTCCATCATCCAACCATTTGCAGCTCTCAGTCTCCTTGAGCCAAATGTAAATTTAAGTTTTTCCCACCTTTTATTTTTCTTACATATTTCATCTAGCTGCTTATTGGATTTATACAAACTTACAGCATCTACATCATCTTACAATATAGATGTCCACAACTTAATTACACTGGTTTGATGTTTATTTGATATAGTAAAACTAGAAAGGCAGTTTTATTGATGGAAAAAAGTATTTAATGGACTTTCTGCTAGGAACTTCTCTTCTTTTTTTTGCCCTCACTGGATTTTTGAATGTTTCATTTGAAATGTTCTGTATTAACTAACTCAGGCAAAGAGTGGTTTATACTTTGCACACAGAACTTCTCATCTATGTTTTGCACTGCACCATGCAAAATGTTTCCCTGCAGCAGTTCACATCTGAGGGCTGTTCCCTCCCTGTGACAGCATAGTATTAGCTCCTCTTGGTTTCAGTGAACCTTCATGTCAGAAAGTAATCTGCTTTTTTAAAAAATTATTTTGAAATCTACAAAACCTTGATCCAGCAGGAAAGACTACAAAATATATCCAATGCGTACATAATACGTACATGAGATGTTTGTAGATTGGTCCATACACTGATAACTTCATATTGCAGACCAATATTAAAACCTATTGTTCTGTGCATTTTAGACTGAAGTGTCATTTGACTTACTAAACAAAAAAAATATTTCAGAACATATACTAATGAATAAGTAAAATAATAAGTAAAATGAACAGAGATAGAAGTTAGAGACAGCAGCATTAAGGTATTTAAAAACACCTTCACCGGAAATTATGCCACAACAAAGACATTAAAATGTTGTTTGTTTGGTTTTTTTTTTGAAGAAGAACTATTGATTGTTTCTAAAGAAGAAGTAGAAATGGTAGTGAAAGACCATTTAATTATTTTCTTTTGAATCTATTCCTAAAGAAAAAGCCATAATTATCACCTTTGGAAAGACCGGGGAAAATTACCTTTTCTGTATTTCAAGAAAATTATATCCTTACGGGCCTTTAAAGTGGATATCAGATTGAAAGAATACCATCTTCCCTCCCAAACATACACATCTCCTACTATACTCTGACAGAGCTAAAGAAAATAAAGTATCTTTACATTAAATAATACTCCTCGTTAAAAGAATGCTCTTTTTTTCAATTTCACATCTTATTTTTTGGTCTCAGTGTGAGGAATAGACTGTAATTTGGCTTAGGTTCAGTGCATGTCCTTTTATTGTGGAGTAATGAACGATTTTCAAACGCTTAAATTTAGGCCATAGTTTCAGAAACAGCTGTTCTTAGGAAAGCTTCTGGTTCCAAACAAAACTCACTAAAATTCATGCGAGATCAAGAGATAGAGGGTTCTTCGAGCATTCTCAATCAGAAACCTAAAGGACTGACCCTGCTGACATACCCACTCTATTTGCTCTACATTGAAGTTCTAGATTTTGTACTCTTGCAATAAACTGTAATGTTTCCAGCTAAGATGCTAAAAAACTCTCAAAATGTGATCCTAAAGCTTTCAAGAGAGAAAGCAAAGGAACAGAACCTAAAATCTATAAAAATATCAGTTCTTAATCCATAGTTTTAAGTGCCTGAAACCTCAGGGCTAGGACACCAGTAGCCTGTATGTAGCTCATGAATGCAATTAAATCAAGATCAATGGGAGTACTTATATATCTTGGTCACCTGCATGGTAAATTATCTCCATAACCGCTAGCCTTTTAATGGTGTTTATAGGAGAGCGGACTTATTTTGAAGCTATAAGTTACTAAAAAACACCCAGCACAGAAACTGACTTGCAATATACTTGCTGATATTTAAATGGTGTTTAATATTGCTTGCCTAAGTTTGAGTCTTAACAAACTTTGAAGGAAATCCAAGCACAAACTTTGCTGTTTTTTTCCTAAAATATAGCAGGAGTCTTTATCCTGCGCATGCAATAGGCTGCAAGCCCTGTCCGCATCCACAGCTCTACTACTAGAGCTTTTATTTTCCTTTTAAGCAGCAAGAAACAGTCATTTCAGCGTCACTTGTGAAAAGGGCCTTGAAAATGACACCGCTAAGCCGCTAAACAGCAGGAGAGGCAGCCCGCACTCCATCCAGCGCAGGCGCTCCAGCACACGAGACAGACCCGGCACTTTGGGCCGCTCTGTCCGCTGCGGGCCGGGCCGGGGCGGGGCCGGGGTCCCCCCACCAGCTCGTTCCGCTCTCGCAGGCGCCATGGCGGCTTGCAGAAGCGATCTGCGGGGCATCAAACAGAACACATCCCCAGGCGTGAGGCTGCCGGGGCCCTGCTCCGCCGGAAATGCTCGGGGCCCACGGCGGCGGAGCCGGTCGGTAGCCGCGCACTCCCACCCGCCGGAGCGGCTGCGCAGAGGCAGCGGCGCGGGATGGCCGCTCGCACCGCCCCGCTCGGGAGGCGGGGCGGAGCTGCGGGAAGCAGCAGCCGCGGTGGCTCGTGGCCGCCTCCGCGCTGGGCTGGTAGTAA
>VXBB01017350.1:334031-350183 GCA_013399915.1 Illadopsis cleaveri | reverse complement strand
GCCAGCTCCGCCCGGTGCTCCAGTTCAGGCCCCACACGGTACAAAATCACCCGCACACGCACACAGTCGTCGACGGCAAGCGACAGCTCGCTGAAGCTGCCGCAGGGAGCAGGGTACTGCTCCACCCTCCGTGACCTGAGCAGTTGGCACAAAATAAAGAACGCTTCCCCCGGCGCCCCCAACACACGTCCAGGTGAAAGCTCTTGGGACCTTTCATGAGCCTCTTATTCACCAAGTAGGTCTCCTGATGTGAATAAAGCCTTATGGCTCAGGTCGAACCTCTGTGGCTGAGGCCAAGTGTGAAATCCATCCTGCAATACCATTGCCCCTGTTTCTTAGGGAGAAGAGAGTTTATGGATCCATAATTCTCTGCTTGCTGCTGCGTTCCAGTTGAAACTGGAAAGGGGTCCTGTTTTCACCTATGGCCATTTGTGCTTCCTTGCCTGAGCTGTGTTCAGAATTCTCCATGAGTTCTCCATGGACTAGGATGAAAAGGTATCCATGACAGGATGTGCTCCATGCACCAGTCTTCATTGCTGAAATTTACTTGCTACCGACTACAACAGCGTTTTGAGGAACAATGCAAGGTTTTTTACTTTCTTTTCAGATTTGGGGGAAGGATTGCTATTGCTGAATTGGACAGGAAAGCAAATTGGGTTCTGTGGAGAAAAGAGTGGTTCTGTTTCTAAAATCACCAGAAATAATACAGGAAAATGTAGGGAGTTAGATGCTGTATCTGCTTTGGTGTGAGAGTAAAATTAACAAAACAGAAAATTATTCACATGCTTCCTGAGTGAACCTTGCTAGTCTTAACCACAAGTGTGACAGAAGAAACTGACGCTGTGTATAACTTAGAGTAAGTGGATGAAGAGCCAACATTAACTTAGGCTTTTAAACTGTCCAGTGAAATCCTTTCCTTTTCAGGAAAGTGTGAGAGAATTGCCCTGTTACAGAGAAGAAGTGATACTAAAGCGTTGTTGGTTCAGGGAGTGCACTGAATTGCATTTTGGGAACCCAGCTCACCTTGCACAGTACTTCTGCAACTTGGAAAAGCACTTACCATAACAACGTGCCTAAGGAGCTTTGACTTGGCTTTATCACTTCAGTGCTAATGAAATTAGTAGAGGGTGTTTGTGTGCATTTGTGTGTGCATGCATACACATGCATGCACATGTTCTCTTTTTCTACTCTCCTTACAAAGTTGTCTTGAAAGAAGATTAGAATTTGGGTTGGTTTTCCAGGTCAGTCACTATTTTTAGGAGCCTGCTTCCAAGACAGATCCATAGGCACATGAGTGTTTGTAATCAAATTTGTCCAAAAAAGGCTGGTCTTCTCTGATACGTTTTACTTCCCGGTTCACTCAGTTGGTGCTGCAAAAGATCCATTGAGTCCTCTGCTTCAGAACTTGATGACTCCTGACCAACTATGTGCAACTAACAGTATAGGGTTATTTAGGAGAAGAATTATGGGGTTTTTTTTCTAAAAGAGCTGGCTTAAGTGTGGTGAACACTGGAAAGCAAAGGTTAGCTGTAGTAGTTGCTTCCACAATTAAGCGGCTATATTCTCATCTTGTTATTCACATTATGACAGGAGAATGGCTTCTTCTGAATTGTGCTTGTAGATCTCTCCTGAATTTTGTTTGCCCATGCTAGAAGGCTCAAACCTATATGAGCGATGAATTGATAGCTTTTATAAAAATTCCAGTCTTAAGTATATTTGAAGAGGTCTGCACATCTTCTTTCTGGGAATATGATATTTCTTTGTTGTCTTTTTGTTTATTTCTTATAGCAGGTCACATGTGGAAGATAAGTAATACATTCCAAGGCCACTGCTTTCCTTAGCAGTAAGGAAGGTGTATTGAAATAGATACATTGAAATAGATACTAAAGCTGTGGAATCAATAGATATCAATAGATACCAACAGATACATTGAAATAAATACATAGGATGTGGAAAACAGGCATTCGCTATAACCCTTATCTTGTAAAAGGGGCCAGCTGCAAGCTGCAGAGATTTGTAAACTTTGCATGCCATCTTAAAGGGGGGGCTTTTTCAGTGATGTGTTTGATAACTGTGGAGTAAGTAAATTTTTCTTATAATCTAGAAATTTTGTCATTCTCTTCTAGGACAAGAAGGGTCTCAATGGACTTTCTGGTTGGATTTTTTTTTTTTTTTTTTTAAGTGAAAACCAGAATTAACTAAAGCCCCTCCACCTGTCTGAACTTTCTAATTCAGTCTTTTAAAAATATATTCCAGAGTCTGATGGTACCTACAGTGTGATGAAGGTGTCCATAGCCAGTTTCTCATTATTATATGGTAACAGTTGCAGATTCAAACTGGAAAGTACTAACATCCATAATAGCTACTTTCACCTTGCGCCTTCAATCTTTCCCCGGGAAGAATTGGTATTCCACTGGTAATGCAATACATAAATTGACAGTTTTCAAATATTTCTGGTTCCTACTGCCTCATAGATCTTGAGGGTCTTTGGATTTCTGCATTAATCTACTCAGTTTTTTTCTAATACTGTCTTATCTCTTGGTTCCTCCCTCAGGTGTTATATTTCCTGAAGCCTCACATTTTATGCTCCTACTTTGTATAAGATCTCTTTCATGCTTTGTGAAAGGGCTTGCTCTTGTTCTGCAGTTTCTCCCTAAGAATAAGTTGTAATTTCTGTAAACAATTGCCACAATTTAATGCACAGGTATGGTGGGTGGTAGTTGCCAACCTGACCTGTGAATCTAAATAATTTTTTAACAGGATAGTTTGGGCTTTACTACAGCTACTTCAGGAAGTGAGGTTATTACTTCAAACTAGTATTGTCATATGACTTATTAATGTCAAAAAATCAAAATTAAACTGCTTCTCATACTGTTTATAAGTATTTTAATACAAGCATTGGGAATTTTTGTATTTTACAACCCTGTAACTTTTCATACAACATGGATTTAGTCTACTTTGCTTAAAATCCAGTTATTTTGCAAAAACTTGTATCCAACTGCTGTTCTTTTTCTGTTAATACTGTGCTTTGTATTTCATGCCTGGCAATTACCAATGTATTATTCATTTCTTTATTCTTAAGGTATTTGTTACATCCTTAGCAGTTGTCTCCTAACATGTTCCCATTTAACAGCGGGGTATTTGGATGACCTGAGGATTATCAAAATGTGATTTTGAGCACTAAGCACAATAAATCTCTGCCAATATTGGATCACTGATCCGTAGTTCCTTTGATCTTTTTCACACATACACCACTGGACTGATAATTCTGTATATTCAGTGTTGTGCTTTTCTTTTGAAGTGAACCACCTTTTCTGCTTAGTTTCTCACCTGAATTTCTGTATTTGCTAATAATTTGTGGTTTTCTTTGTTACTTCTGTATTATATTTTTCAGCTTTCCTTACAGCTATGGACTCATGTTCTTCTGAGATACTCTTCTTCTCAATGAGAGCTAATGTCTAAATTGAATGAGCCATTATAGACTGGTTCTAGGCCATTGCAGGAAATGTTCTGAGAAAGTTAAAATCTTTATTTTCAGGGCATATTTCTCTTAAATAGTAGTTATAGCTGCCTACAAGTAGAATCTTCTAGATACAAATCACCTTAGCACTACCTATTTATGGTGACAAGATGTAAGTTAGACCTTTAGAATTCTATCTATCTATCTTTTTTCAAACACTGTTTTAACTTGTCTGGAGAAGTTCAACTTCTGAAAGTTAAATTCATACCCAAACTGATATTCTAGTACTTCAGTTTAACTGTTTACTGTTTTCATTGTTTCAGTTCTTCTGTATATGGCAGAATACATAGTTTCTCTCAGAAACTCTTTCTAAGTCTTCTTATCAGTAGAACATAATTGACTTATGAGTAGACCCTTCTCAAGTATATACCTTGTACATATTTTCCTGTTCTTTTTTGTATCCAATTCTGATTCAGTATTATAGTTCTCTTGACTGAATTTTTGTCTTAGTTTAAGACAATTTAAAGGGGAACACTCTTAAATGAGTTCTCCTCCTTTGTTTTCACCAATGCCTTTCCACCGATAAGGAGAAACAAAATACGAGCAGGTGTAAGTGAAAAAATAACAGTTTACTAACAAGCGAAACTGCAAAAGGCAAACATCACAGTACATAACCATTAGATAGAAAATTGCTAAATCTCACTAACTCCCCCAGAACAGAAAGACCCAAAATGGGGGAAATATCCTTTCCAAGATGGCCAAGGACGACTGCTGTAGGGAGAGAAAGGAAAATGGTGTCAGCCCCTGCCTCCCAAGATGGTGCCCTTTGCAGACAATGGCACAGTCTGGGAAACAAAGGGGAGGGATGGGGGCAAACCCTTGGGAAGGCAGGAGCTTATAGAGCAGTTCTAGTGGCAGATGAGAAGTGCTGGCACGTGTAGGGTCAGCACCGCTGCCCGCCGGACTCTGACGATGTTGGTGCTGATGTCTCCAAAGTGTGGCTGTGTTGTGGGGAGAAACCAGTATGTCAGCCCTGACACGAGGTGACCGGGCCCCAGCAGCCGGCTGGCTTGGCAAAGTTCACTCCAAAACAGTTTTTGATTGTGAAATGCAGTTTTTCCAAGGGGCTAATATTGCAAGCCCAGAAAAAAGTAACGGCAAACAACCACCCAAAGTAACCGCTCCAAAGCGGAGCCTCCACTTTTAGTAAATGCTGCGAGCAGAGAGTTCATTCCCCACTTCCCAGCTCCGACATAAAAAAGGACTGCAGTAATGCCCCCTCTGCCCTGTGGTCCCAGTTCTTGCGTTTGATCTTCAAAGAGGCCATAACAATCTTTGGGCATGGATAGATACGGAATACAGTAACATTTTGGGTTACCTGTGGCAGTCTTCCTGTGGTCTCCACCAGGCTTTCTAAGGATGTAAGCTTTGGTGACCCAATTCATTATGATACTGTCTTGGATGGGTTTTTTTTAAATGTGAGGTTTTTTTATGGCTTAGTTCTGTTCTGAGTGTTTGAGTTTCTTACACCAGTTTGTGCTTGAACTGGAGATTCCAGAAACTGGTTCAAGTTGTCTCAGTAGCCTTGAGCATCTTTTAGTGATTCCAAAACCCATGCTTTTCAAGTTCTTGTGCTGAATGGTAGTGAAATGTGTTTCAGTCCATTGAGGAGTGCTATATTTTTCCATGGCACAGTTTGTGTAGTCTATTGTTTCTCTTCCTTTTTTCAAGTTCTTAAACAAACTTGGTGCCTCTAGCCCAACTTTCCTTTCGGTACCTTCACTTGTATTCCTTTAAAAAGAGCACTAGTTTCTGAGACTATTTAAGTGCAAACTGTGTTATAGGGATTTTCAAAGTAATAAGTTTTCGAAGTATCAGCTGCTTTTATCAGCTTACTTTTATCAGCTGCTATGTGCAGTTCATCACTTTTGTGCCTGTATTCAAAAAAGTACCATCCTGTTTGTGTCCCTTGTTTGAAAACTTACTTCCATGTGATCAAGAGGGGCTTTTTTCCCAGCAGAAAGGTTAAGGAAACCTGGCATAAATGGAAGAGAAGTACTTTTTAAAATTTTTCTTCCTTTTTTTTCCCCAGTAAGCAAGAGGAAAATGTGATGCACAGCTTCCAATTGATATACTTGAGTATGACTATTTGGTTTTAATTTGTATAATCATATTTGGTTATTGGAATGCACACACTTTGTTCCCATGGCGTATCAAGGGACGCACATTCCTCTACATTGATGACCTCTGCTCTTCATTACTTATTATCACTTCAGTTTTCCACACATTTCCACACAGTAATTGTGTTGCTCTTTCTCCAAATTATTGATAGCTTTACTAAATAACACCAGGCCTGGAAAGCATCTCAGCAAGATTTTCATTTTTAAAAAAAGTATCTGCACAGTAATGTGTTAAAATGTAAGTTGGAAAAAAAAAAAAATCTGTTTATTATTTGCTCAATTATGTCACTTTCTCTGTGATGATCCATATTGAAACAAAAGCCCTAAAGAGGTTTAAATGTATGGTATGAATGTTATTTCTTTAACCAGCAGCTTAAGACTGAGGAAACATTGTTTCTTCGTCTTTTCCACTGTCATTGTTGCCTCTGGTTTTGGTTTTTAGAGTTGGGGGGTGGATAGACCTCTCATTTTCCTCTTGAAGCCAGTTTTATTTACAAGGCAATATATTGCTTTTTTGTGAATAATTTTATTCTGCTTTTGTGTAGTTGCTTAGATTGTCAAGCAGTACTGAGGAGCCCACGATGGTTGTGGTGAGAAGCAGGAGGGTGGAACTGCTCTTCTCTTTCATCCCCCCTTTTTCTTTTTTCTCTCCAATTCTAAGTTCTGGTGTCTGGAGCCTGCAGATTGAGTCGAGATGGAAGGAGAATTCTTCATGCTTTGCTCTAGTCTTCTTTGGGCCTGCTGTTACACGGGAAGCAGACTGACAGTGAGGCTCATGAGCAGAGGGCAGATAGCTGCCTCCATGTCTCGCAGAGTTCGAGGCTCTGAACTTGGGCACAGGATTGTTAGACAGGTTGTATTTATGAGCAGGCAGCCTGCTGCTGTGTGACACTTCAGTTGCACTCTCTTCTGCCTAGAAAGGTTCTTGTCATAGCAAACTCAACATTATTCTTGTAACTTCTGCTCTCCCTGCTCTTCTGAATAGTTGATTAATTAATTTTAAAAGCAGAACAACTAGCCTATTTTTCATTACTCTGCAAACACTAGCAAATCTTATTTAGAAAGTTACCTTTGTGCCTAGAAGTGCTAGAAACTTATTCTGAAAAAAAAAGCTTAAAGGCACATTTTAAACTCCCTTTTTCTATATGCTCAGTACTTAACAGTGACATAAATTCATGCCTGACTATATAAATGATCTCATCATGTGGCAAATGCTTTGTACCACTGTACTGTATTCAAATGTTCTGGAGGATTTAACGAGAGTATCAATGAAACAGTAGAATTTTTGAAGTTTTATACTTTCTTTTTCTTTTATATTAGACTTCAGAGTAAACAAAGTTTGACATGGAGTTTGTTTTTGTCTACTCTATGTAGCAAAAACCTAATATAATTTAAAATTTGTTATGTACTTGAAGCTGCAGTAAACCTCACAGGTAAACAGATTCATAATAAGAGATGACAAAGAGGTCGTCATTAATTGAAAAGAGAATTAGCAATGTACAAGTTTCAAGAAGTGAACCACAGTAAAATGTAGCATATTTAAATAATCCTATGAAATGAAAATTAACTGTGCAAAGTAGTTATGGGACAACCAATAATATTCCCTTTGGAACGATGTTCTTGTTATTTGAACCCTTGGTAGAAAATCTACTATATCACAGCTTTGATAGGCGGAACCAGTGGGTGGTTTCTCTTTTCACTTAAATATCGGTGAACAAGTGTTAAAGAACTTGTTACTGGTTGGATTTGGTATGAGTTGCTGGCAAGCTGTTTGCTCATGCTACGACCCAAAATAGGAAGGATACTAATCCTCTCCTGTAATATGAAGTATTGTGTGAAAGAAATCAACAGTATCAGTGTATAACTCAGAAAAACTTTATCTCTTTTATTATTCATTAAATGAAACAGAGGATACTGACTTAAAAGTTAGATAGCAGTGGGAAGTTTCAGAGTGGAATGGAAAGTATAGTTTTGCTCACTGGCTTTCCCAGCACCAACAGACAGTATTTAGGCAGAAAACTTCCACTGGCACATGTAAATACTTGATTTTCAGGACGTGTACTTTCTTTTGTTTGGAGAGATAGAAGGGGATTTTTTTGAGTTGTTTGCATGTTACCTATTAACAGAAAAGTAGGTGTAATATATAAGTGCGTGTCAGCGTGAAAGTTAATTTTGAAGGAGGTCCATCATAGTTTTGTGTCCCATTTTTATAGGTGTAGTCATCTTCTTCCTTACATGCACTCCCACGTATGTTGTCCATCCTAGCAAAATACAAACCTATTTTAAACATCAGTCTTGAAATTTTGTTTGAAATACACAAGAAAAATTAAAGTTTTATTTTCTGAATTCTTGAGTACTGATAACTTAATGTTTTCCCCTTCCAGTTTGTGAAGTGCTACCATATGGGAGTACAGTTCTTTTCATTAAAAAAAAAAAATACACAGAACAGGACTTACTACACTTGTGAAATTCATTTTGGCTGAGTAAAGAGAAACCTTTTTTGGCCTTGAGGAATTTATACAAACCACTTAGAAGCCAATCCTCTATCCTTTGAAGATTTGATGGTGAAATACAATGATTGGAGGGGGCCTTTTAAAGCAGATGTGGAAATTAGTTCCCTATAATTTGAAAATGCATTCTGAGTCTGTTGATGCTGTGTGTTAAGTGCTCTTGTTTAATTCAGAAGAAAAGAAAAAAAAAAGTATGAGAGAAAAAAAAGAAGCAGAAAAATTGCAGAGAAAAGAAAAAACAACAGGAAGAAAAGAAAAAAATATGGACAAGAGGGAAAAGAGATAAAATGCAGGAGAAAAAGAAATCAAATGGAGAGAAAAGAGAGAAAAGAAAACAGAAAAGGAGCAGAAGAAGATTAAAAAAAGGGAAAGGAAAAAAAAATCCTTTCACATGTCAAAGCTGGGAGAGTTGTCTTGGTCACCATATACAGTACTGTGTGCTTTGTGAGGTTTAAATTGGTTGTACTTTCTGACACTTCTTAAATTCCATGGCTGTGATAATCACCAGTAGGATAGGAGTATTAGTCTTGTGGCATAGTCTTTTTCTAAGTATTTCATTCTAAAGCAAGCTTGGTGTCATCAGATAGACCAACAGATGTCTGTGGATTTAAGGGAAAGATTATGGTGGTTGTTAAGGAAGGATGAAGTGGAAGTTTTAACACTGACCCTATGTGCTTTTTAATTGACTTGTGGATTTTAGGATACCATTATATTCATGTTGCTTGTTTTTAAGGAATATTGTGATAGAAATGGTAATTCTTGATTGTATTTTAGAAACAGCCCCATAATGTATCATTCTTCTGAAGCCTGCAAACAAGTCTAGGCTCAAGTTTTGTGAGCGTAGGGAATTTGCCACATCAGAATGGAAAATATTTTATTCATGCGTTGTTTTTTGTACAATCATATTCTGGGCTATATTACAATGGCACAATAAATTGCTGAATACACTGTCTGCTGAATATGACCTCACCATGAAAAATTTGATGCATTAGAGTAGGAAGGGTTGGAATATATCAACCTTAGCTGACAAGGGACTTTGAATTTTGACCTAACGCGGATGACCTTTGTGTGCAATAAAAGTGAGTTTAATCTCCAGGTCAAGGTTGAGGTGAACGGTAGGGCAATGTGCATTGGTTTGTACTGGCTATGTCTGGATCACACCTAGCAAGCAACAAAATCGAAAGTCTTTGCTCTTCCCAGTAACCAAATGCTTGTTTACCTTAACTTTACTCATATCTGTTATACCACCCCTAAAAACTTGTGGTGCTGTAGACAGCTAACTGTGAGCAGCTATGGACTATTTCATTTGAAGCTTAGTGTTTCAGGATAAGAGGTGTGAGATATGTATATTCTGCTCCTATAGATCACTGAATAGGTAAATAAAATTTCTCCTCTAGTATGTAGAAGACTGTTCATGATATTGCCTTACTATGAAAAGGGTGAAATCTAGAAGCTTTGTTTCTTTGACAGCTAGCCTGTCTTTTGAACATTGGAAGTTTATTCCTAAGTATCTTATGCTTTTAAGAGGAATGTAATTAAGAGACTTCTGATACGTTTCACTAGGCAAATATGAAGGAAACAGGTCCTTTTGGCACTCCATTGCTGTAAAAGGTATTTGATCAAAAAAAGCTAAGTTACAAAATGCTTTGGGGGCTGTCTAGGTTACAGAATAAAGACATTTAGATGAATTTAAATAAAATATTGTCGCATTTATGGTAATCACAAACAAAATCTTTTTAACTAGCTCATGTTCTAGGAGTGCTATTTCACTAACCTACCAAAGGTACATTTGCTGAATACTTTACACATACAAGAGTGGTAGCAGTGGTGCTGTTGGAAGGAGAGAGTTCTCTTTAAATCAGCCAGAGAAAAAAAAAAAAAGTTTGAGACTAATGGAAAGAACCTCTACTCCTTTAATAGAGCCTGCAAAATATATTCTCCAGGACTGATCAGCTCTGAAGGCTCTAGAGGTTTGATGATTGGAATGGCAGGAAATCACGCTTTCAGGACATAACGAATTGACTAGGCCATCCATCATTTGTTAGCATGCGCTGAAACACTGGGTTTGTGTGCAGAGGTCTGTGATTTAGTAAATACTTGGGAGATGAATAGAGCTTACACACAAGGGAAGATATTGCTGTCCTTCAGCAGCCTTAGACACAGATTCCTGCTGAGAAGGCCGTCTGACAGCAGCTCATCAGTAACTGGCCTGTCACAGTCAGTGATGCCCACTAGCCATCCCCAGTATATTAAATGCATTTTTAATATCTGCTTCAGTAGATTTAATGAAGAAAATTTAGTTTCCATACTCTGATCACTGCTTTCTCAAGTGTTTTAAAGCATTGAGCAAAGCACTTCCAAGAAAGGAACTGTGCTGATAACAAGAGGAGTTCATTGAAAATCAGAATGAAACAGGGGTGTTATTATCCAAATAGTTTCCTTAAAGCAAAACAAAAATGTTTGGAAAAAGCAATGATGATCTTAGAAACAATTGACCCTCCTGCAGAGGGACCTTATGCAGCAAGCTGTACAGCAGCAGAGATGCAGGGCTGGGAAAGGTGTTTGCACAGTGGTTCTGTTTAGTGTGGCAGAGCTTGCCAAAAGGCAAAATTGCATTTCTTACACTCTCACGTGTTAGTGCCAGAATCAGATTGTCATTCTGTCTGGCTTTTCAGGGTCCAGAGAGGAGGGTGGCTGTGAATGGAAAGAGTGGAATAGATCAAGTTTTCAGTTGCTAGCATAGACTTTGGTTTGGTGTTGACATTTTCACAAGTGATGCTTTTGGTGAAAATAATTGTAGTGTTACATGATATTATATAAACTGATATAAGAAACAAATAATAAGACACAATGAAAAATAAAATTACTGTTTTTATAACTTGGCGAACTCACTGAGAGTTATTCAATATTGACATTCTATGTGTAAGGATTGTACAGAATTATTTTTTAACTTCATGGCAAATGATAAGATCTTTTGCTGTCCATGCATAGAGATAAATTTCATCGTTATTTGATTTTTCTTCCAACTTATAGGTAAAACTTCTGTTTACATAAAAGCAAATAAGTTGATTTTCATTTTCCAATGAGGTTCAATGCTCATGATATTTACTTCAAGACCGTGAGACAACTTGATTTTATTGCAAACATCTATTTGAAACATTGACTTCTTGAGCTTTTCTCTCTCAGGAATCCATTCAGTGTTCACAGAAGAGAAAGCAAGTCCTGCATGAGGCCTATAAATTTGATTCTTGAATGTGTCAAAGCATTAATGTATTAAATGCATATTATTATAAAAATTTAAGAAGTGTCCTAAATGCTTACATTTTTATAGCGCACAACATATTAAATAATACATTTTCTTGTTAGCATCTGTTTGCTGTCATTGTTGGCAGGACCTATGATTTATTACTTAAATTAATGACTACAACCATTTTGGTGCTGATATATGCCCCTTATGGCTTATCGCATCATTTTAAAGAACAGCATATATGATTCTATGAGTGTAATTTTTTAACTGTTCATTCTTTTAAGTTCCTGGTGAAAGTAACATCTTTATTTGCAATGTGAAAGATTTAGAAGCGTGAATTGCACTCTAAACTGAGAGAAATAATGCTAAGGAATAATTTCTGTAAGAAAATACGGTACAGGAACTAATCCTAGTCAAATTGTCTTCTGAGACAAGCCTGGTGGAGAATTGTTACCAAGAAAAACCAACAACACTGAAAGAGGAATGGAAAGATAAAGCTCTGCATTCTTCTGATCAGGTGATGGTTCAAAACCTTGTTCATGTTTTTGTTTGTCTGATTGGTACCATGCAAACTCCTCTGTGCATGCTCTGTCATTAGTTTTCAGCTTGTATCCCATGAAGTCCTTGTTGTCCATGGACTTAAAATGAAGAATTCAGGGTAAATGAACTTCTTGTCAAAAGACTTAAATTTGCCAAACAGGAACCTGTGCCGTTGTGGGAAAAACATTATGGTTTGTGAACAACTTAGGATAAAAGCTTCTGTTTATATGCAATTAAAGCATTATTACATGTTTTTTGTTTTAATTTTGGAACAACCTTTTTTAAAAATTCTTGTGTCCATAACATTTTGAGTAATGATAATGATATAGGTAGGTGATATTATCCTTTCCATTGCACACACCAGAATATCCAGTAGCCTGACTCATAGTGACAGTCTCTTTGCTTTGTACTGGAGAATTGTTGAACTTCACTATCTTGTTTTATCCTTTTCATCTGAATAGAATGTTAAGGAGTGTTGCTGTCTATCCAAATGTGGAGAAAGGCTTCTTATCGGATGTAGTGCTGAAAAGGATTTTATTGTTTGGGTGATTGTCCTCAGTTTGCATGTCTGTATTTAGGCATTCAAAGTCTTGGAAGCATTTGATGGCCTAGTTTCCCATATACTTGCAGAAACTTCAATACTGAATAAAAATGTCCGAAGATAGCACACATTCTTCTTTTACAGAAAGCAAAATGTTATCAGATATTCCTTTGAACAAGATCCATGTGATAGCAAAGATATTCTCTTATGCAATGCAGCCTGTCTGAAACCCTTTCAAAGGCAACATAGAAACTGTGACCAGGATGGAGGCAATACTCCTGTCACTGAATTACTATAAAGGGTCTTTCGGAGTTCCCTGTTGTTAATTGAGGACACAGACAACAATAAAGACATCATGTATCTGTTTCTATTTGTGGTTGGCTGGGAGATGGCAGAACTTCTTATCAGTCCTCTGTTGATACTGGTAGCATCCAGTCCTTTATTGCATCTCTTTTGTGGAATATAGATGCTCATTTGGAGACTACAACTTGTGGAGAGTACACTAACTTATAGGCACAGAGTGAGTGTATGTTCCTATGTATGAAATGGCTATTGAACATTAGACGTTTATGGCACTAATATAAAATCCATGTTGTAGCTCTCCTTCAGTTTTTCAACACAGCTGAGCAATACATTCTCCTAGACAAGTGCATTTTCTTGGGGTACACAAAATACAAAAAGAGAAAAAAAACTTGAAAACTAGATTTCTGGTTCTTACACAGCTTAAAAAGGAAGATCTACTTTAGCCAGTTGGCAGGTACTCCAATACGCCAAGCAAGTACCCGTCCAGATAGAGTTCAATGACCTTATTGCAATGAGTGATCTAACACAGGAATATGTTTTTCTTTATCCTGTTATTAGGAACAGGAGAATATAATTGTTGACCAAAAAGAGTAGGTTGGGCTACATTTTTTGTCTCATTTGTATGGTGTTCCTTTGACATCAGTGGTCTGAGAAAGAAAGGAAAGTGGTCCTTTATGGAATAAATGCATAGTTTCAGTCTAAACATTTTCCTAGCCATATCTGTCAGCTTGATATGTCATCTAAGTGCTGAGCATTTTTCTCCAAACAAATTCCATTGGTTGTCCAACAACTATTATTCACAAGCTTCCTGCTTACACTTTTTGTTTTAATTTACTATTTAGACACAGACCTCGACAGTGACAGACGATCATTCTTACACATTGTTATTTTTTGTGGTTTCAAGGTTTCTGGATAGAGAATTTTGTCCATTTATCTGCAATAGATGCCTGTCATTCTTACATTTTAAATCACAGTAATTTAGAGATAATATTCAAATGTTTCATCTACTGTTTAGAAATGAATATATTTTTATGTAGACGGATTTAGGGAGGTCAGCATGTATCACATATTACTTGTTTGTGTTAGTTTATTTTGTAATTCTTAGCTCTTTTGTTTCTTTTTCAATGATATCACTCTCTCTCAGTGGAACTTTGCATTAGTGGATCAGGATGTTTACTGAAATAACCAGTTGAAATTATTAAAATATGCAGTGGAAAGCAGCGTGCTTAGTTTAATGTGCTTCTGAATATTAAATGCAAGTAAAATGTTATATAGGCATGAAGCCAATTGTTATATTATAGTATATGAAGCAGTAGCTCTGTAAACCCTAACCTCGTAATTTTGCAAGTTCTACTTTATCACATAGCTGTAAAAGGCAATCACAATAAATCATGGAAGATGAAGAAATATTTTCTAGGGCTTTCTGTGTGCTTTCAAAAGTGTCGCTTGATCCATGAAATTTTAGTAAGCATATTAAATAATACAATATGATGTGCAACATGTCAGGTCTGATAAATTATTTTGTATAGGACATTTATACAACATATGGTGAGCTGCTATGTGAACAGCTTAATGACTAAATTATGTTAATCTTTCTTGCCATATTTACTTTTCATTTAAGAAATGGCATTTTCAAATTTTTATTTTACTTTTTTGATCATGTGTAGATATAAGAAATGTGTAGGTCATCTCTGAGAAGCCGTGACAGTGATCCAAGGTTCCTCAGCTGTGCAGTGTACATAACACAGATGTTGGGAGAGTCATCTGTCAGCTATGCCTCTCCTATGGAGTTAAAGTTCTAGGGGGAAAAGAATTCGACACAGTGCTGTCACTGTTACATTTTCACAATAGAAGAGCATGCAAATAGTCAACCTCCTGCTTAGCAGTAGTGCCCTGTCTAATGTCTGTGTTGGTTAGAATAAAAAAATAGTGGGTGCATCTAGGGCTCATAGATCTGACAAAGGTCATGCTATGCTGGGCATTTGAATTGGAAATTGTCTGGACTTAGATTTTATAAAGCTCCCACTGTTGTCGGGGAAAATTTCAGCAGGGTTTTGTCCCTAGAGAGGCCTCTTAGGCCCTTTTCTGTCCTATGAATGAATTTAGATGTGAGGGTTTCTCTTGCCTTAAAACTGTTAAGTTCATTTTGCATACATCCCTAGAGAGAAAAACTGGCAGATGCTTTTGTCTTGGAAGTGTTTAAAAGAAAACTGCAGAACAGGAACAAGGGAGAGAAGGGGCCCTGTGTGGAGTCCCAGAACATTTTGGAAATGGCCAATATGCAGTTTTCATCAGTACTAAGGCGGGGCGCAATATGGTGCCTGTAGCTCACTAGGGAATATGAATGTTGATTAAGCATACTCCCAGGCTTTGAAATCCTGAAAGCAGTGTCAGAATAATGGATGTTGAGCAAATGTCAAGCATTTGTTAATTTCTCTGTTATTTGGAGTTTATCTACCATGATCAATCAAATAAACTAGTGCTTCTCTGTTGTGGCATGTGTCATTGATATGGTGATTAGGTGGATAGAGAGGCCTTCTGCCTTTTTTTTTTTTAATCCAGGTAACAGATTACATATGAACAGCCATAACTTTTAAGTTAAATATTTCTTTGCAATTGGTTTAGTGGAAAGAGGTGCATTAACAAAATACTTTGGGGGTACAGAGAAACAAAAATATTTGCATATCTGCTGTGATAAAAATTACATTCATGCCATTTTTTCCACTTTTGGCCTTAAATTTTTACTGTCATGAGGAAGGAGAAATTACTTCTAAGTAACAGTTGGTGGAGAGATCTTTTACTTATTCTTAGAAGGATAAGTTTGAAAACAAAGGGTATCCACCCCAAGGTGCTAATTTATGGCTTAGCTCCCTTCTTCACTCTAAATCTTTTGGTTTCTGAAAACTAGAAACTTGGTCTCAACATCCTCATATTGATATCCTTTAGTTAAAAGTAGAGGTCTCTTTTATGAGAATATATGCTGTTTTATAAGGTATGTCATATATAATGTATATACGTAAGTTGTTAGTTACTCACTAATGTGCAGACATGTAAACATTCCAGTTGAGAATATTTTGTTCTCTCTCCATTTCCACTGTTTTCTGAAGTCCCAATTCTGTTAGTTTGTCACTCTTAGAAATTAGGTAACATATAAAGACCTGATATTTAAGTGTGAATAACAAATTAAGATTAATCTGAAAGAGAAGAAGGCGGCCTTTGCTGCTTTACTGTAATATATTAAAGCTTCAAAATATGAGAGGATAGGTTTGGGTATTTTGTGTGAGACATCTTTGAAAGCTGCCTGAAGGATATTATCAGTCAAATTTCAATGAATTCCAGTGAAGGTTATATAACACTCTTCTCATGGTTGT
>VXBB01017350.1:304497-333958 GCA_013399915.1 Illadopsis cleaveri | reverse complement strand
TACTTTAGTCCTTATGGATTTAATATAAAGATGGTTGTGTGTATTTCTATTATGTTTTTGATAAGTTACAAAAATTTAAGAACTGTCAGTGAGTCATGCCATACTGCTTGATGCATGCTGAGGTCATCTTCAGCTTGTTTTAATAGAGAACTATGTTTTTCCTTGGCTTCCACATTTATTTATCAAAGCCTCTAGGCTCATTCTACCAAAACCTGTGAAATTTTGGTGCTTGGTGTAGGTGATGCTCTATAGTCAATCTTATTGAGTGTTTATATTAGAGATAATTCTGTTCCCATTAGTGTTCCTTTAGATTCTGTTCCATGGAGTAAGAGTTGTGGAAAGCCAGCCTTTCCTGCAGTGGCACTGTGGGAAATAAAGCTTACAGTGATTTTATGCATTTTCAGGGCAATATCAGGAACACCATAAAAATCCTCTGGAGAGGGGAGGAAGGGAAAGGAGAAGCCTGTTGATAGGAGTGGAAAGGGTTAGAGAAGTTTTAGGATACCCTAATGTAACATTGTGATCAGCCCTTCATGTTGCCTGCCAGTTTTAGATAGAAAGCCTTTTTTACAAGGGAGTACTGGAAGAACACCAGTTAAAAGAGATAGTTGGATTTCCTTCTTGTGCATTTCTGCAGTCTTTCCAAGGGGAAGTAAGTAGTGACATTAAATGACTTTATTCCCTCTATGGCATAATAAGCTATATCCCTCGGGCTGAAAGTAGGCTTTCTAAATACCTGCATGCATGGTACAATGACTTATACAAGACAAAATGCTGCACTGTTGGGAAGGTAGACAAGAATTATCTTTTTTTTCTTCTTTTTGTTTTGTTCAATAATTACAAATAGCTTAAAAAAAATAATATTTTTTTAATTATAAACACTGTCTAGGGCTCTAAAGTCTCGAGGGAACTAGCTATAAGTGGATTCGTCTCTTGCCTTGAATCTGCATCGTAACCAAAATGGGAATTTACTAAAAACTGCCACTTCTTTATCATCCATGTTTGATTCTTGAAATTATATCCTGAATATATTTTAGATTATATCCTGAATGGGAAACATCAATAAGATCTTGACTTGTTTAAGGAATTAACAGTTTTGATTGGATAATTGGAAGCTTTTTTGACTTCAGATGTTCACTTCTTAACCTGGAGAAACCTATGCAACAGTGTGTGTGCTTGACATGTGATGCATGCAAATGCTAAATACAGTAGCAGCATGAGGCAAGTGTCATTAACAGTAATTTATGTAATGAAAGCCACCTGGCTGTCTTTGTAATTAATTGATTGTAAATAATAAATTTTAAACCTAGTTTATAGTTTTCTAAATTTGATTGTATATTTTTAGGAGCAAATTGTTTAAGGGTGTTTAGGGATTTATTTAGTTCAACACAGATATGCTTTTTACATGCAGGCTAATTTTTTAATACAAAATGAACAATCTAATTAGCTCTGAATTGCCATTCATTCATAAAAATAGTTTTCTAAACTTAAACACCTAACTTGTACAGGACAATATAGTTTTGTTGAAAAAAGAGCTATAAAGTAGAATTATTTTCCCCTTTGTCCACAGTAAGTAAATTTGAGGTTGAAGTCTGAAAAACTTACTTCAGCTTCTCCTGATCGCTGGGCATAAGGGGAAATAGCACAATAGACTAATCCAAACAAAATGAGGGGATGAACACAAAACAATATTTCAAATACTGCTCCCAGTAATAGCCTACTGAGTATATTTTCAATGTGTGGACCTTGGCCCTATCAATAGGGCAGATAAAAAAGGAGAAGGATAAACCCCTGGTTTAAATTGTATCTTCTTTACCTTAACTGCTTGTTGAGGTCCATTGCTGTTGTACCCTAGAAACATCCTTCTTCACACAACCAATATCAGATAAGGAACTACTTTACTGTATTTTTGTCTAATGGTTCAACATTTAGATTGTACTACTAAGATAAAGATGTCTAACTTGCGAACATGTTTTTGGTACAGTCTGAACTGAAGTAAATTGCAATAAAGTGTGGATGATGTTCAGTTGAGTGCAAATGAGGAGTTCACAGATGTTTTACCTTTTTCCCCAGTCTCTGGTATGCTGCTGTATGCCTCTGCTTTGGGACATTCACTGATTCTTTCCTGGATATTAAGAAACTTTTCTTCTTGCTAAGTAACTTGGAGTAGTTGAAATCAAGGCCATAGCACACATCATCTGCTTTTGCTAGTCTCAAGTGTTGGGTTTTTATATTTAATTTTCTCAAAAAAAATTAATGGTAGAGTTAAAAGCAGAATTCTTGAGAAAACCAGGAAGTGGAGATGTGGTGGACAAGTGCTGAGATTATCAAGGTGTATGTGGAGACAAACTCTGTTTGACTCCTATCAGTTTCTTTTGTCAGTGGATTCCCTGATTAGATACTTAAATGTTCCCAAACAAGTTCTGCTGTCTGTAAGGTAAGGATGTCCAGTGGTCATTGAAGCCTGATGTTAGAATATTTGGGAGTTTTAATTTCACATTTTAGCACTGACAATGTATTTCTTAAGCCCTTATTGTGAATATATATTGTTCTGTATTACAGTTGAAAATATTTTTAAGTTTCAAAATCTGACCTTACAAAACAGTTTTATATTTTAATGGAAGAAACTTGAAACATTAGTGAAATAATATTTACTTATACAGGTCTCTGTGTGGGTTTGGCATTGGAAGAAGTTCCAAACATTCATGAAATAGGCATTGTTTAGTTCCAGAAAGAAATTTTATCAGAACAATATCTTAGGCAAATTACTGTCTATTTTCACTACTTACTTACTGACATTATACAACTGAAAAAGTAGTTTCTTTTTCTATGGACCTGCTGCTATTGCAGTGTTTTTTAACATATTGTGTATTTATCTACTGTTAAAGCATGATGCTGTTCTTCTTATCATAACCATATATGTGTGAATGGAAAAACCAGCATTTTTGTTCTTTTCTTTTCAGGTTGGGAGAGTGATCATATATACTTTGTAATCATTTGAATATGGCATATTTTTAGTTACAATTATTGCTGTTGGAAGTAAGATTTTTGTGGCATGGGTGAAAGAAGGTGTAATTTATCTCTGCGAAGAGCTAGCGTTATTTTGGGATCACTGCCCATATTGGTTATTTGTACTTACCTCTGCAACTTATTTTTTTCACATCTGATACAGATTGTTCATAGTCTGCAGTTGTTTTAAAATATATTGGTTGTTACAAGAGACACAAAAAAATTAGGTGTCTACAGGAAGAATTGGTGCTCTGTTCTTAAAGGAACTTCTAAGTCTTCCTAAATGAAAAATCAAACAGTATCTAATACTGGCAATTTTCCTCTGTCTGCTGCTAGAACTTATTGGCCAACTAGGTCAGACATTATTAAAGTTCAAGTGGCCCAATGGGAAAAGTAATGGCCTTACAGTACTATGAATTTTAAATGCTGCCATTTCTATGTATTGCACCATCATCTGTTCTCGCACATCACTAAATTGTATAGAAGTTGTGGGACCAACCAGTGTCAAGGTCATAGAAGTGATGACTCTTCTCAAGTAGCCTTCGCTGAGCTTTGTCATACAGTTATACTCATAACCCTGGCTATAGACCGCAAGTCATATGCATATGCCTGAATTTAACCTTTATATTATCATTGAATAGTGCAAGCCTGCAATGCAGGATATCTTTCTCCTCAAAATCTTTACTTTGGGTTTTATTTTTGATCCTGCCAAAGTTATGAGATTGACTTTGAGGCAGTGGCAATTTTTAGGGATCTGTATTTAAGTCTTTTGAGTTGAGCTGTTGTACAGCTTACTGAACTGGATATCAGAGAATTTTAAAATTGATTATTGCTATTGTTCTTCAGATGAGCTTGAATTTCATCTTGATTTTAAATGTAATCCTGCTAAGTCTGAAATGAGCATATCATCATGTACTTCTTGTCATATATATATATGTGTATCTACACACACAGCATAACAATAATGATAACAACAAAACAGCAACAACAACAATAATAATAATATATTTGTAATGGGAGTATTTCCTCTACAGAACTGTTTCCAAAGGAGTAGCTACCAATTATGCATCATTGTCTGGAAGGCTTCTTATGCAGAAATAATAAAACTGGTTTTGTATTCCAGATTTGGTGTAGCTGGAAAGCTGGAAAATTGAAAGATGGCCACTTTATAGAAGCTCGCATGTTGTAACTAAAGACTTAGATACTTCTATGTTACTTAGTAACTCTAATTCAAATTTACCATTTGATTTAAAAATATATATTCACACGCATCTATGTATATGATTTAACTTAAATCATATTGATATAACTTAAAGCATATATTGATTTAACTTAAATTGGTAATTCACTGACTTCTGATAAATCATTGGTAGATTTGTGAACGATAAAAGTACAAATGTATACAGGAACGATACTCTGCTTTTCGAGAATTTTCATTCAGAGAAGTGACCACAATCATACTAAACTATAAGAAAGATTGTAGTACAGGAGGCTACAGTGAAGAAGGATTAAAGCTATAACTTGAGGTCAACGTGCTTCCTTTGTTCCATGTTCTTCAGTGCTTGGTTTCTCATAAGCCTAACAGTTCCCAAGCTTCGGGTAGGCCTTTGGTTTTCCTGAGCCTTCCTGGATTCTCTTGTGGAATCATTCAGACTGCAAAGAAGCCTTTTTTGTTGTCTGGACAATCCTGACACCTAGAAGAAATTCTGAGAATCTGCTAGTTGTCACCTCCTCTCAGGTGGGAAGTTGACCTTCAGACTGGCATTGGGTCATTTACAGGTGTAACTGTGGTGCTTGCTGCCCACATCCTGCAGTTCTGGGAAACCACTGATGCTGGTACATGTTATGCATTTGAAACAATGCTGCTAGATCTATTTGAAATCCATTACTGACAGAGTTTTTACAAATTAGAGTGGACTGGTTAGCATGTGATAAGCAGTATAAACATTGCTTCCTTTAGGAGTCCCTGTTCCAAGTCATTTGCAGTATGGAAGATGAGAATTTTGCTGTTTGGATTTCTTTCATGTCTTTAATAATGTAACAGGAAAAATACATTTAGACACATGCTCTGAAACTTCAGGGTAGATGTGAGGAGAATTCCCCTTTTACCACTAGTCTTTTAAATTTGTTGGATTTATATCTTTCTTTCCTCACTTAGATTTTTAATCTGGCATGGCAGCACCACACAGATCCAGCCCTATTACTTTTATTTTAATGCTCAATATTGTATCAGTGAAAGTATTTTTAAACTTACTATGCATGGAAAAGGGAAGTTCTTTTCCAGTTAAAAAAAATGAGAGACTCTTGCTATCTACTTCAGAACATACCGTGAAAGATATGAGTAGCGCAGCATACTCAGTAGAGACTGTGGAAGGAAAGAAACTATTTTCCCCCCTTCTTGAATTCCTGCTATAGCTAAGTGGCAGTGTATGTTCTTCAGAGAGAAGATTTGATACTGTAGCTTTGAGATTTCACATGTGACAGCTTCTGAATTTTGGAAACACAGCTCCCGCTCCTACACTCGGGTCTTTAACCAATATATTCATCATTTTAATCAGATGGAATATTCCATTTTGTGAAAATGAAACAGTGAAGCTCTTCTGTTTATATTGTTTTATAGACTATGCTTTCCCCCTGCTTGTCTCCACATGTGTGAATACTTCTGGATTAAATACTGCAGTTCATATTTACTCTTGATTTTTTTTTATTTTTTTTACAAATCTCTGTAGATGCTCTTCCTTTTTTCCATGATAAAATACATTAACTGTAAAACTGATTTTTTACTCTTTCTACTTTAGGCAAGAGTGGAGTTAAAAGTGAGGGAAAGGAGACACATTCTAAAACATGAAACAAGTGGAAACTTGGTTTGCACCTACAACTCCATGTTTTCAGTAATCTCAGAAAATAAAGTAAAAAAACTGTAAGTTTTATCTTATTTGTAGACAATTCATTTTTGCAAGGGCTGATAATATAATATTTGCATAACATTTGTTATGCTTGGATTTTCTTCTGATGAGGCTGAAGTAAGTAGCAGATATTGAGATGGACAGTACTCCAAATCATGGTTGCATCTACAGTTCTGTTTTGTTGAGGTGCTGGTCTTGTACAGTTAAATTGCTTTCATCATTACTCGCTGTTTCTTAGCCAAAGTTTTGTACCTACTCTAGCTATGAAGCACTAAACTGCTTATATGAAGTAGTAACTTACCTGTTACTACTTTATATATTAGTACTCATTGCAAACCAGAACATTTCTGAAACACTCTCCAGGGATTATAGCATTCCTCATCTACCAAATTCTGAGATTCATTAGAAGAGAATGGTCTTAATTTATATTCCTACATAGTAATTGATCAAAGGGCATTTTCTTTTCCCAGTGCCAAGCTTGCAGTTTTCTTTCTAGATTGACTGGTATCTAAGTTCCTAGAAACAATTTCTCTTATCCTTTTTTCTGGACTGACTTGGCCATCTCATTCTGAATGTTGGATTTGTGCATTAGAAATAACTTTCATAACTGTAAAACTTTTTTTTTTTAATGGCGAACAAATTTTTATATCTTTATATCACTTGGAAACGAGAAATTCTGCTTCATTTTATAAAATAAAACTAATTTTATCTTTTAAAATTGGGCATTTTCAGCCAACTTTAGATTTCACAGTTTTCTGCTCAAATCCACTTACGTACTGACAAGCACAAAATGCATCAGGCATTCAGATGGAAGTATGCCACTGACATCAACATAGAGTAACAAAAGGTAAATTGGTGTCATTGTGGATGCCAGTATACAAGAAAAAGAGGATATCTAAAGAGCAGGGCTGGATGCTTTGAACAGAGCTTTGGGAGTTAGATTCATTACTAGCTAGAATTGCAGAAGATAGTGTTTCCATGAAAGTTGTCACTACAGAACTTAAGAGAAAAAGTTTCTTATTTCCCTGGACAATATACTTAGTTCTACAAGACGGGTAACAAGTTAATCTGTTAAATGTTTAAACAAGGTAGTGCTCAGAATTATGATTACTGGATTTTTTATTTGTTTGATTCAGAAAATCAGCAATTATGTACTTTGGCTCTACAGTTGTTTCTCAACAGGAGTCTGTTTGTCACAAATGTCTATATTCCTAGTCTTGAAGTAAGCCATGAGGCTTATATAGTTTATTCTGTGAAAGGCAATAGCACGGTACTCAAATGTTATTTTGAATAAAAAACACTTTCTGTGTTATGTTTGTTTCTCTGGATAGCTCACCGATAAATGCATTTATCTGCTCATTTGTTGCTTTGAAATCTTGTGTAGAAGTATCAGAGGATGGATGGAGCCCTGGGAATTCAGCTATTCCTGTAGCAGTAATGGTAACTTCTATGGTAGTATTCCTGCTGTCAGTATCAGCAGTTGTGATCATGCTGGTTTGCTATTCAAATGCATGTTCGTGACTTCTCTTCTCTCTCCAAGTACATAGTATTGTCTTTTTCAGTGCTTTCTGAAACCATGATGTTTCAGTTTTCACTCAATGGGATCTTGTAGTAGATACTCCATCTGTGTTTTGAGGAGCTATTCATTTTGCCAGGAAGTTGTCTCAATGAAATTGTAGCAAGGAGATGCTGAGTGTCAGATGAGTGGTTTTAGTGTTTTAAGACAGGAACTATGTTAACCAAAAGAAACATGGAAGCAGCCATGTGAAGATATAAATCCACTTCTCCTGGAGAAGGGGAAAGATCGTCCAGTAGTAAGGCTTGAAATTCTTTGAATGGTGTTATTGAAATAATTCTCTCTGCTCTAATGGTAAAGTTTCTGTACTGCAATACAGTATATATCAAATTTTCACTGTTATTGGAATGAATTTTTTCAGTATTCGTGCTAAGTCCTAAATTATCTGAACAGTTGGAAGCATAGAAAAGGAGTGTTGAACTAAATTGATGTAGAAGGTCAAAATCCAAGGACACCAAGGGGACAAATAAAACGGACAAGAATAAGAGAAACATTTAGTTTTGAGAAGACCTTGAAGGTCATCAAGTCTAACCATTAACCTAGCATTTCCAAGTCTGCTGTTAAAGGTGGAGGGTAAAGGGAGGGAGTGATAATGGTCTTAGTTTTTTTTTGATGTCAGTGTCAGTGTATAATAGGATAATGGTAGTATAAGTACATTTATACCAGGAATAGCCTAAAAACACAAAAATTGCTCTGTTCAGTGGAGGAGAACTCAAACCAGAAATCTAGTCTAATGCTGTCCTGATCTGTTTTGGGTTTTTTCCCACATCTATCTCTAAATTCAGTTCCATTATGACCATGTAAATCTACAAGGTAGTAATAGTTACGTGGTGAGCCATTAGGGGGCCATATGTATCCAACTTATTTATAGCCTGCAGGTTTGGGGTTTTTTTAAAATCAACTTGAAATATCTTAGCTTTCTGTATGTGTATAGCCTGTGTAAGTATATAATCCTAATTTCTTTCCTTTGTTCACATTGTAGTGAACACATGTGCAGGTTGCAGGTTGTCATAATTGGATTGTGCACCTTTTGGAGAGGCTCTGTGGTATGTAACTCCTGGCCTCTGTGTTACATGTATATATAAATAAATAAATAAATAAATAGCTTTTTTAAAATACTGTTTATTTGATTTAAATAGAAACTTTAATAAAAATTTAAATTCTTTACTGTATTGTACTTATTTTTTCTGAAATCCATTAATTTAATAGATCTATATATTAGTCAGTTTCTATTGCTTTCATTTTTCTACAGTTTTAACATTGAGTCTAAGTACTTAAGGTGAACAGTCCCATGTGTAAAGTACTGAAGATCAAGGCTCAGCTTACTGCTGAGCAGATGTTGCACTGGGCAGACAAGCCCAAAATACAGAGTTATGGCAAAGAGCCTGGAAGCACGGCTATGGATAAGACATACTTGTAAGTTCTTTATACAGCACTGCATTAATATAATCATTTTGTTTCTGATTCTTCAGCTGCTTGGTTTAGAGGTAACTTTATACCATGCTGCATATACATACAGTCTGTTTAACTCTAGTCCAGCCAGAGTTTAGTTTTGTGCCTCAGTGTTCTCTTTTGAAAGTGGGAGTAGGACTTCCCTGTCTTAAATTAATATTTCTGCAGTGTGACCATTGGAAGCAGAAGGGTCATATATGTATGGAGAGAACATGTACTTTTAATGTAATTATGATACAGGTGTTAAGTTCACATACAATAAATCTTGATAGAAGAGTGAGACTTTAGTCATTGTAGAATCTTTGAACTACCTATACTGTGCCATAGTAGGTAAGTTCATAAAAGGAAAAATGTTAATTATTCATAATGCTGTACTGTACCATAAAACTCGATTTATTGAGACTATAATTTGTTCAAGTTGCATGTAGTAGAAAAATATATCAGGAGTAATTAGTAGTATTCAGGATTTGATGAGGTAGATATATCCACAGAGGACAATTGAAAACAGTAGCAGTGTGGTATTGATTGCCTTTCAGAGGAAAAAAAATCTTGTCTCGTTTCTAAATGTTAACAATTCAGAGAGAAAAATTCCCACTTGGGAAGAATGCTTTCCAGGTTGCTTCATTGCCAGGTGTTTGACATTGAGTGGAGCCTTAGATGAATGAAGCTTATGGCAGCTTTTGGAAATGACCGACTCTGGGGAATCTTGGCTTCCTGCTGTGAAAGTTTCCATTTTCAAAGCACATCAGTTTCAGTGGGAATGTTCCACTGGTCCCATATGCTACTTCTGACAGAGGGGGAAGTTTTTAACCTGAATATGAGACAGCTACTGAAGAAGTTCCCTTGCTGCTAACAAAATGAATTTCAATATGTTGCCCATGAACAAGCAGCATGTTCCCAACTGCTGATGGAATTTAACTCTGTCAATTATTAATGGAAATTTTGCTTTAATTTCCTTTTTTTCCCTGTCACCTTTTAGCTCCACTACTTGCTCCTGATAGGACTTTTGGGTTCTGAAGTTGAAACACCCAAACAATATGCTAGTTTGATTTGAAATTCTTGTTATATTTTCCTCCCCTCCCTCATACGCTCTCTCCTTGACCTAGCAGCAGGAAGCCTTTGTCTGAGGTGTTCATCTGGAACAACTTTTCCACACTTGTTTTCATGTTCTGTTAGATTACAGGGCAGCAGGCCTACCTTTGAAGCTCCCTTCTCTTTTGTTTCTTTGCAGTGCACTCCAGTAATTAACTTTGTCCTTCTTTTATTTGTTCCAGTCAATCGCAGTCCACTCTGCTGAGCATCTTCTCCCAGGAGTACCAGGTTAGAAGTTTTCTCCTTTGTGAGGGTTGACAGGTGCCTAATTGAATGATGAATGTCCCTTTATTTCTTTGTAATTGAACTGCCAGCTTTCTGATTGGTTTGGAGGATGTTCCTTTTTCCACATCAAGCACCGCCTGAGTCTCAGTGGATGGCTGCCAAGCCTACCCATCCATCTGTCTAATAACATCTAGCCTTTGCTTATTTGGTGGACCTGTAATAAATTATGCTAAACCATTATTATTCTGACAATAATAATTTCCCTGTGTTGCGTGGTTCCATGTGCTAAATGTTTGCTGACTTGCACTGTCAGTGCTGCTTTCCATTGCTGACAGAGATGATGATAAATGACCATTGCCGGAGTGGCAGAAGGCAAGAGAGGCAGAAAATGGAGTCATTTATCATGAGATGACAGGTGTCAGTCAAATGGCAAGTCTCCATGGAATTACTTTTTGTAGTTTTTCAAATAAGTTGTTTTTAAGCAATGTTCTTCCTGGTTAAAAATGCCAATTGAATTGTAAAACTAGAGTGCACCAGACTTAGATGGAATTGAATTGAGGGAAAATTAATACAAAGGTTGAAAGAGAGAACAAGTTTTTCTTTGCCCTCAGCAGCCTTCAGTAAACTTATTTAGATTCAATTATTGTGACCTTACTGACTTTTACATATGGTACATTGCAGTACAGTCTGAAGACGTTCAATTCAATAGCTAGATTGAATGTCATTTCTGTACAGAATATAAAAACATGGCTCCCATCTATCAAAGCGTAGCGTAGCCACGGATCACGTGTTTGCGTAGTCATGATTTCTGTGTTTTGATCTATGACACGTTTGTAAAAGTCCTTGTTTTTTTCATTTTTCTAGAAACAAATCAAAAGAACACATGCCAAGCATCACACTGCTGAAGCTATCGAAACTTACTACCAAAGGTATGATGTCCCCACCCCAGTTAAGACTCTTATCATAGCTACTGGTTTTTATGACAGTTGTGAGTAAATTAGCTTATGAAGCTAATTTTATGTAACAATAAATTAAGAATTTAGGAATACAGAATGGTTCACCTAAAAATGTTTTTCACTAGAACTACAGAAGTTTTTCAGGATTTGGTCATTCTGATTAGAAAAGAGTTTACTTACCTGGCTCTAAGTTAGGATATGGAAATATTTTTTCAGTGTATGTGGTGGCATTTATTATGTATTGCCTAGAGTTTGTAATTTTTAGGATTACTGTGTCAAGACTGATTTTGATGACTTCCTTACAGCAAGAGAGCTTGTTCTGTTACAGTTGCTTGTTTAAAACAACATTTGTGTTACATTACAAAAAGTTACATATTCATGTATTGCCAGTTAAAGCACTAATTTTTAGATCACTTCTGTTTTATCAACAGAAGTGTCAGAAGTAGTTTTTAAGGGAGGATGAAAACCTTTATGTCATTTTACAATTGTTTGCATCTTAATCTAATAAACTGTGCTTGCTACACCTTATAGTTTTTGTGTTAGTTCTATAAGCTTTACTAAAAATATTCCAGTGACATAATTGGGGCATAGTGATAACAGGTAAAGCTATGCAATTAAAATATTACTTTGTAGACTGACATATCTGAAGAGCATGCATGGCAAGTGAATTCATACTTGTGATGTATGATATTCATGCTTAATACTAATCTGTATGAATCAAGAAAATAAACAAAGAGCCTTCATTTGTAAACAATTAAATGTGCTTCTGCCGGAGTCATGTATTTAAAACTTAACCACAGACTGATTATATCAGACATTGGTTTAGAATATCTATTGCGAAGTGTACTAGTTTAGGTGTTTGATTTTGGTTTTTTAGTAGTTGTATTGTTCTGTAAAATTTGTACTGGATCACATCACACTTTTCCTAGGGTTGATTCTTGTTCAGGAAGAATATTGGCTTAAAATGTTGTTGTGCTAATAACATACATATACAGTACTACTTTTAATTATTTTTCGCTAGCGCAGTTTCAGTGAAGTGCCCTGTGGTAATTGTAACTGCTATGTTAGTAACCCTTTTCTTAGAGTACGTGTAAATCACTAGTTCCAGCCTGAAACTTCAACCTGAAACATGGGACAAAATTTTCCTTTATGCAAAGTAGCAGTTGTATTGGTGTCAGTGGGGTTGTAGGTATGATTAAATTTGTCTCACATCAGGTTGGAGGATTTGGTCTCCTGTCTTCTTCTGTAGTCTGAAGTATAATAGCAGTACATAACCAATGCATTATGTATGAAGCTGTGTGGTAGTGGTCGGGAAATCATTCTTTATGCTATTTCTGAGTATGTCATTTTGCAAGTGTATTAACATGGCTGAGTAAAATGCACATGTTTGAAAATCAGAGATGTTCTGGTCAATAGTTAAAAAACTCATTTCAGTCCTGTTTTAACAGATTTATTGTGTAGTATGTTCAGGAGGCTACAGAAGCAGACAACTTGAGTTAGAAGCCACTTTGAAATACTTCAGGCGTAAATATGACAAACATGTCTTCTCTTCTGCTCTTCTGTAGCATCCACTTTACTGCTGTAAACCCCAGTATGGGTGCTATGCTCCTTAGTATTTCTGCTGGCATACAAGCAGATAATTGTGGTGTCATTTCTTTCTTAGGTCAGAAACTACCAGGTTTTGGAGGTAGACATTTCCAGTGGTCCCAGTTAAGAGCAAGTAAAATAGTTGAGTAAAGTAGTTTCTTCTGCTTGGCTGAGATTTACTAGTCTGAAACTTAGGCAAACACAAAGTACAAGAAGGGTCAGCAAGTTTTCAGAAAAGTATTGCTATCAGCATGTGAGACTTGTTAGTTTGTAATGGAGTTGCCAGAAGCATTAGAAATATCTGACAGAAATTTACTTCATTGTCACTGTAATATTGCTGTTCGATCATCTAGATGCGTGTTTGAGAACATTAATCTCAAGTATATTTTCCTGGTTGTGTATTTTGTGTATGAACTCTCATTTTCTTCTGTTATAATTTTTCAATGTTTAAACATACATGAAGCATCTTGTTTTGTGGGGGTTTTTAATGTGGAACTGACAGAGGTTACAGCAAAAAGCTTTTTTCATTTCCTTAATTCATTAAGCTTCAGAATGACTTGCAAGCAAAAAGCCCTCTATCTAATCTTATGTGAAGGGGTTTTATAAAGGTGTGCCACCCATTCCACAGAAAGGTAAAATGATAAAGAATTTTCATGTCTGTAACTAATGAGCAGAAGAGTGTCTTCTGATAGATAGATAATGATAGAGCTGGAAAGGCTGTGGCCTTCTAATGATGTCAGTAATGATGTGCTATGCGAATACAGATAGGATAAACGAGCAGGTTCAAATGTTGGTAACTATTGTTCTTTTCCACATGTCTGCAAAGCACAAAGTGACTTCCAATATCATAGCTCCTTCCCATCAGCTTCTGAACACAGGTTTCAGGCTTTGTTGAAATGTAAATATCAAACAGTGAAAGTAACAGAAGTGAGGAAAGCGACATTGTGTGAAATGATGGTCAGAAACATCATTCTTGTAATAGCCTCAACCAGAAACATTAAGCCTTGGCCACTGATAGCATAATGACTTTCTATCAACCTTTATTGAATCCTAAATATTTCTTGTTTTCACTTTAGAATATTAATTGTTTGACTGATTACACTAAAGTTAGCCTTTAGTATTTAAACTAATGCCCAGTTGATAAAATCTGGAATAAATTTGAGAATTTATGTTTTTGTGCATAGTAATGAATTGAATAAGATATACAGTGCACCTTTGTAGTTGAAGGTCATGTGGAACCAAAAATCTTTACTGTGAATAATAGAGGTTTATTTGTCTGTGATGCACTTTTAAGTGGTACAGATATAATTTATTTGTATGTCATTAAGGTACATTTTTTTAAATTTCTTGATATATTGAGTTTTTTACCAGTGACTTCATTGAGATAGATATATTTTGCAGATGAATAGAGTAGGAGACAACCTGGGAGAGTTAGTGATTTCTTAAAATACTTACTTTTTAAAAGATTTCCCAGTAACTACTCTGTAATGGGGTATTTTCCCCCAAATGATAAAGATTCACAAGGGATGCTGACATGTATAAACTGGCCTTTTCTTGCCATTACCTGGCTTTGTCTTGTCTAGGTACCTGAACGGGGTGATGAAAAATGCAGCTGCCCCAGTATTACTGGACCTGGCCAATGAGGTAATCATCATTCTTTTTTCTTTAATCTTCCAGTATAAAACCTGAGGGGCATATCTATAGTGACTTTAGTGAGAAATGTAATTAACCTAAAAAAATGGTTTCAAGGCACATTAGACATTTAAAATGGTTCCCCAGTCTGTTAGTACTTAAAATAATTAGACAAAAAGCCACATTTATTAATAAATCAGTTGATATAATTAGCCTTTTAAATTCAAGGCGAATGTGTAGGATACCCTGAATTTGTATTTTGCTGAAAATTTCAGACAGACTGCAGGTCTTCAATGCATAAACTTAGTAAAAATTCTCACATTGATTAAATGGAGTTGTATCAGTTTGATGCCTTGCTTTTAATAACAAAACCCATCTAAGTTATTACTATTTTTTAGTAATAGGAAGGCTTAAAACAGATCATTTTCCTGACTCCTTTTATTTCTTATCTTAAGATAAAGCACTTAAGCAGAATAAATTCCTCAGTGTGTGAAAAGTTCTGTATGGATGCTATTAAAGTCTTGACAAATTTATTAATGCTGTTTATTAACTAGAGTATGAATTTGCCTTTTTATACAAGGTGTTATTTGTATTAAAAACTGCTATCTTAGCACTAGCTTAAAGAAGAGGTAAAAAGTTTAAACGAGTGGCAAGGAGTTTCCTAGTGAAAAAAAAAAATGAAATACCTGTTTTTTAAACTCTAAAATATTCATTTACCATAATAGTAACAGTACAATAGCTGATACTCCCTGGAACTGCTTAGGCAATCCTCAGAGGGATAGAATGAAATGTATGCTGTTTTGTGTTGCATTTTAATAGAAAATGTAAGAAGGAAGCAGAAAATGAGTGTTTGCATTAAAAATGATATGGCACTGTGAACATTAAGTGTAGCAATAGCAGCAAGTTCTACATGTTACATTAGTAAAAAAGAATGGTTTTTCTCTCATGTACATTGCTGCAGCCAGCAAATGAGCGATTACCTATCAATTACTGGAAGGTTTTAATGGTCTGTGAAGTGTCTGTGTAACCTGGTTGTACAGTTAGCATAGAATAAAGGATTTATTTCATATTAGTGGTAATGTGTAGCTTCTTACCATCTCTGCAAAAGACAAGTCTTGAAGTACTGAGAATAGAATGTACTTTACATAAATAAGTACAATCTTATTAAGAATTTAGGTAAACATCCTGATGGATGATATATTGCACCCATATTATATGGGAACTGTCATAAAAATATTTCAAGCACAGAGTAATATATCTGTTACTGGTTCTTTGTATATTTTTCCCATTGATTTAGAGATGATGCATATAATTTCTGCCTCCAGTGAGCATATCTTTGTTTATATTTCACTAATGCATTTTTGCAATTCAGATCAAAGATATCTGCAGTTCAGAAATAAATAAAAATTAAATCTAAGAGAAAGGGGAGATACATAAAGAACTTATCTGCTTCTGGTTTTGTAGTAGCAGGTATATCAGAAAGGCAATGCATTTTGTGGCTGCCACCTAATGCATTAGGGAAACCTGGCAATAACCAGCACCAGATTACTGCCTCCAAACAATCAAGCTGCCATTTTTATATGATGGTTAATATTTAAATGACATACTCTTGCATCTGCTGACAATTGATGTAATGGTAATACTTTATGAGTCAATATATATTTAATCAGTGGAAACTGTAAAAATTGATGAGAAATATATAACATAGCTGTATTGCAGTGTGTAGCAGCTCTGTTGAATAGGAAAAGCTCCATACTGCTATCTTTTGGGGATGTTTTTTGAGGATTTATAAAACTACTTCTAATTCTTTTTTTGAAATGAAAGTATTTGCCAACTGTTCATATTGTATATGTAGTACAAAAAGACTAAAATAAATCACATTTTTGTTAGAAACAATAAAATTAGTCACTGTTCTCTTCATACAAATATTTTCAAGTGAGATTTGAAGCACTATGAATTTTACTTACATGCTAAATTCTGACATGAAGCATGATGGCCCTATTTCAAAGAAAGATGGACACATGATTAATATGAAAATTAGGGCGATGCAAGTACCTGAACTAATAAGGTAGTCCTTATTCAGGCTGGACTACCTTCAGTAATTTCACCATTTTTCATGTGTCAGCTCTGATGTGGGTTACTGGAAATAAGCAGCTCCATGGAAAGCATTTCTCTCTACTTGGGGAATTTAAGGCCATCCAAGTACATACACATTTGGAAAAATATGCATGCATAAATGGAGTAACCTTTTTTGTGTAGTTACTAAATCAAGATAAAATTTTTGCACTGATAGTGGACTTGAAAAGATATCAAGAAAAATTCACTGTGACAATGTGTGACCAAGGTTTACTGTCTCATAGTTAAAATTCTGATTCACTAAAGCAGATTTTAATGGTATCTAGAAAGCTACTGTAATTTCAGGAGCAACTAGGTTATACATTTTTCATACATATAAAAGAAGTTGAAATGAAGGACTAGCTTTGTTAAAAATCAGAATACAAACTTGGATGTAATTTTGACCGAGCCCAACACATCTGCTAGAGATATTGATGCTAAGGATATGTGGTATCACTTGATGGGTACCACATGAACAAAGATTCATAGCAAAGGATCACCACTTCTTTTTCTTGATAAGTAACCTTATAAAAGGGATTTCACTGTCATCTTTTACAAAGGGTGGTTCAGATGCAAAATGTACAAACATAATAACCAGGATTTTATGTTGTCTACTTTATTTGGTTTTTCACTGGTACTGTGGATTACTACTACACATTTGGTGCAAATAGTTGAGCTTGATAATTGCAAAAAGATCCTGTTTCCTCTATTTTACTCTTTAGTTTTAATCTACAAATAAATTAGAGTTCTGACAAGTATGCATCTAAATGCATTTACCTCCTGAAATTCTCTTTTTGTTTTTGTTGGGCTAAGGTGGACTTTGCCCCATCACTGATGGCTCGTATTGTGTTGGAAAGATTTCTACAAGAAAAAGAACAAGCCATCCGTAAGTATTTTAGCTGGTTTTCTTTTCTTTTGTATTTTTTTACTTTTAAAATACTTTTTGTTTCTACTTTTCTTCTGACTATGGTAGAAAAATAATTACCACAACAGTGGAAGTGAGATAATGAGGATAACATTTTAAGTTCATGTCTTCAACATTTAATGACAGTTAAACTGTATGTAAGAAGAGCAGCCACAATTTAATATTATTTAAATGAATCTTTTTCCTCTTAGATTTCCAGAATATCTGTTTTTCCAGTAAAATAAAGGGTATGGGGCTTATGCCACATTTATATCTTTAAAATTCTTTTTTTTTAAAGTCAGTAATTTCTGACAGTAATTCTTAAAATAAACCTAAGCCACTTTTAATTTTGCAACGTTGCAGAAGTGTTGCTGGTATATATAGAAGTGCATTTAACTGATCTCAGTACAAGAAAATAAAAAATGGAATGAAAGGGAAGAAAAGAATAGAGCTACAGGAGGAGGTTCAAGCCTAAATTAATTTGCCACTGAAAAAATACATTTTGTTATTTTCTCTGTGTCAACTGCATGATTAAAACCGGCTGTTAAGTGAGCTCTGGGGATGTGCTCGTAAAAGATTTATGAGTAATATTCAATGTGATATTCAAAGTGAGTCATGAATATCAGGGTAATTGCTCTCAGTGCTGGCTCTTTTACTAGGCAGGAGTTTGTCAACTGCCCCATAAATATTTGCCTAGTCTCATGTAAAAAAGACAATTTCATCTTCTGCATTTTTATTACCTAGTGTAATGTTTACCTTTGGAGCTTGACTATGGCAGAATAGGTAAAAAGCTTCAGAATATGCTTTATGCGTATAATCTTCTCTTTTTGAAAGCAAAAGATAATACCTACTAAAATATCATGCAGTAGCATATGGTGGATTTTGTCAGGGATTTTTCCTTTGGTTTTCTTTCAATCTGCACAGTTATCAGTGACTGGTGGCCCAGTTACCTTCTGAAGGTTTCATTTGAATGAATTAAGTACTTCCCCTAAAAATTCAATATCATTTCAATAGATGTAGCCTCTAAAGTAACCTGCAGTGATGCTTCATGAGCAAATCACATGATGTCAGAATGGTATGGTTTCGATTTAATCAAGAAAGAGATTAAAGTGGATGTGTGTTATTTTCAACTTCGCCGCAGCACCACCATTTGTCAAAGTCAACCTTCTGATTGCTTTGGACCTACTGCTATCCAGGTCTTGTCAAAATAGTAGTCTGCACAATCTGAACCAGGTAGGCTGGCCAATGGAGAGCAGTACAAGCATAGTAAAGCAAAATTAATCATAAAATTTTCTGAGTATTAATTTATCTTTAAAATGATGACATATCTTAAGTAATTTTCTTTTTGTTTTGCATCGTCTTATACTGCACAGTCAAACAGAATATAATTTTTGTACTGTACACCACATTTCATACAACTGTGTTGCTAGAATTAGGTGTCTTGAGTGAGTGTGTCAGGAAGGAGCACAAGCGTATTTAGAATCCTGTTTAGAAAGAGGCATTCCAAGAATGCGGCTGCTGGGGATAGGATACAATTGTTTATATAGCGCTGTGGTCTTGAATTACACTGTAATTAGGTATAATGAAAGAAATCCTTATTTTGGAGTGTTTTTAGATTTCATAGCTGCTTAACTCAGTGACAGTTTTGTTGTGATCTATTTTGGTGGTTTTTTTCAAAAGTAAATTTGCAACACTTGATGGGGGCTGGATTTTACTATATAAGACATGTTAAAATCACTATTTGTTATACGGCTGTCACTGTTTGTTATATGACTTGTAATCTAAACGTGAAATGATGAAAAATCTTTCATGGTGATCAAAACTGTGAAGAATCAGTTTTAGCATTGGCTTTTAGTTGTACTGCATAAAAATATTCTGTCTTTCATAGTACATTTTATTTTTTAATTTTCATTAAAAGACACATGCCTTGTGTTGTACATTGTATGTATGGGTGTGGCAGGGGAATTGCAGTGTTGTTACAATACTGTGGAGTTGCTAAACTCATTTTACAGAATGAGCTGTGAGATACTCAGGCTTCTATTCTGACACTTTATTCCCCTCACCGCAGCGACCTGGCTGGCCTTTGGCAATGAGATTCAATGCGCATGGCTCCACAGTCAAATCATCAAATTTCCCTGTGTGTATATTAGAGTTTTGTAATGTGTTTCCATTATGAAACAATGCGGGGATAATTGTCTTTGGTAGCAATTAGCTAACAGGTTTGTTCAGTGCTATTGGCAGAGGCATCCATCATCCCCTCCCTGACCACACTTTTTTGTCTACTGTGGACTATGGAGATCAATAGAATTCTGTATAGTAGAAATCACCCCAGCTTTAATGAGCTGCAAGTCTCAGTCAGTCTTGGTTTTGTATTTTTATTTTTTCCCCTTTAAAACTGAAAAAAGCTTTCCCGCAGGGAGAGGAAAGTACTGTAGCTGTACTATTACTTTCACTAATCAGTTCATAGTTCTAAATTGTTTTGCTTCTAGAAAAATGTGTGGATGCGAGGTGCGAGGAATAAGAAGAAACACACAGCTTATTGCTCCAGCAATGCTCCATTCTAGTAAAGCAGGTTTTTACTAAAATAGAGTAGTGCAATATTCTAAAAATTAACTTTGACTCTCTTGTATTAAGACTTTAAATTGTAGAATTAGACAGTGCGAAGAATTAAAAGACCTCATGTGTGACACAAATAGTATTTAAAAAAGATCCACAACCACTTTACAATAATCTATTTAGAATAAAAAGAAAGTGTGTTTTGGCTTCCCTTTTAAACACATCATGTTGTATCAGGTCAAAGTTGTTTATAGTATGTATGTCCTACAAGTGAAGGTTTATGGGAAGTAGTTTTTGTTTCTAAATAATCAGTCACTAGAAAAGTAAATCTGTGGGCTAAGGAGTATGGGAGCAGAATTATCACTGAGCAGGAATATTTTCATTTCTATTTGCAAAAGGAAAAAAAAATTATAGAAAGATATCAATACTAATGATAGAAAAGTTTTCTACCAGGTGACCTGTACTACTAGGAGAGGAGCTTCCAATTACAAAACTTGGAGTAAATAACAGTGTATTACCTTTAGTATTTCTTTTAAATTAAATGTGGAAAGTGGACTTAAATTCTGCCCAGGTGGTTTAAGCAGGGTGGGAATTCAGTACAGTGGCAAGTTTTACACCTGGTAGGCTAGTCTTCTTTCGTTCCAGAAAATAGACTTCTTGATTTGATAGCATTTTATTTTTCATTTTCCAGTAACTTTGATCTTACGGTAGAGATTACTGTAATATCACACCAAATTCCCTATTTATATGGTGTATCGTTGTTGCAATCAAAAAAAATCTTGAATTCTCTTAATTTTCTATTACATGAAGTAGTAGAGCTTAGAAGTGACCTCTATACTGCTTATTTTGTGTATATCAAAAGACAATTATGCTATAATAGTCACCATTTCATATGTTCTAAATGAAAAGTTCACAGTTTCTGTGAACAGAATATATCCTTTTAGTGTTGTCACTATTTGGCTGTGGACAGGAGAGCCTTCTTTGCCAGTTTTCAGTTTGTGACCACCTACAATTTCTTTTGGGATGCTGTAGAATATGAAGAATGTGTTCTATGTATCCTTTGATTTAATCAAGTTCAAAACATGTTATTCAACCAAGCACTATAATAATTCTTTTCCCTATTACCTTACTAGAGCTCTCAGATTATTCTATCAATGTATGGAAGATTAACTCCAAACAAAACTCTGGGGCCAAGGAGAGGTGGTGCCTTACATAAGCGTAATGAAACCCTATAAATGTAACATCACATATTATAGTTGTCTCTGTATCCTAAAAAGAAAAATAAAGTTGATAAGGTTGTTAAAATAGATGAATTCTGTACTTAAGACGTTGAATTCCAGGTGTTGAATTCCGTGGTGCAAAACAGTGTTCTAGTTATGGTCTAATAAATGCTAAGTAATGGAGATAATGGATTCCCTCAATCTGTTTGCCTTGCTCCTTTTTGTAAAGCCCAAGTTGCTGTTGTCCATCTTCTCTGTCCCAACACAGTGCTGGCTCATATTCAGTTTGCTGCCCTGTCAGGGCCCCCAAGTTGTTTTCTGCCAAACTGCTCCCCAGCCAATCCATCTCAGCGTGCATTGTTGCTGGAATTCCTTCTTCCCACGTACAGAACTGCACGTTGACCCTCACTAAATTTCATGAGATTCCTGCTGGCCCATCCTCTAGCCTGTCTAGGTCCATCTGAATGCCAGCCTTGCCTCCTGATTGTCTTTTGCATCCTCCAGGTCATTGTTGAAGCTGATAAACAGGAATAGCAATTGATGATAGCAGCTGCATAAAGAGGAAGGACAGAATCTTACACCATTCTTTAATCTTACCTTTTCTACCCTCTTTTTATTTACACTTAGATAATAATGTAAAATGCAATCTCAAGCTACTTCTATATGACTACCTGCTGTGAATTATTAGCATGTATATAAGGTCAGAATATCCTTCCATCTTCCTCTACTTTTCTTAACTCCTGAATAAACAACTTGAAAAGGTAAACCAATGTCATCAGACTTTCTAAACTCAGCACTTGGTGAAATGTTAAAAAGAAACAACAAGATGCCTTTTATATGCTGAAGCATATAAAGCATTGAGCAGTTATGCAGAGCGGTGCTAGTGTCTGTTGAAATACATCTACAGCCCACTCACCCAGTGAAGACAGACAGCAGGAAAGAATTGAAAAACAGTTCGGAAACAAGAATTCTGCAGCATTACAAACTGCACAGTTGAGATATAACTCTTACTGAATTTTAGAAACTATTTTTGGTAAAAGGTGATTAAAAGCTATGACTTCAAAAATTGTCAAATACACCTATGCAGCATACATAACAAAATCTGTCTACCTTGAACACTGCCTAAATACGAGTTTCTTGTATGTCAGCAATGCTTAACATACGTAAAATTACTTTCAAAGTTGTATCACCTCTTCCAAAAATACATACATAGCTTTTAGAAAATATTTTCAACTCTGAAGAAGCTCTTTTGCAATAGTATCAAATTGCTTAAATCTCTAGGAATTAAAATATACATTTGATTAAGTCTTATTTCACATTTTTCCTTATTACACAGTGTTCTTTACCTGAGATATACATAGTGTAGGAATGCATTTCATCTTCCATAAGTGTATTACCATTGACTAATTATCAGAGTGAACTAATGCAGAATCCATGGAAGCAAGGATTTGGTTTCAGGCAAGTAACCTGGAGTTATGTTAAAATACAGCACATTTAAGAGAATTTGCTAAGTGCCTAACAAATCTAGACATTCAACAAGGCTGATCGCTACTCTTTTAGGCTGTGAAAATTCTGATTGCAATATATTGCTGATTGTAAAATATTGCTGATTGTAAAAAAACCTTGAATACAGCACTGTCTTCACTTTCGTGTCTACTGAATATGCAAAAACTGAAGTTGCAGTAGGTTGCTTTCTAGAAAAAAATTACAAATGCACAGTAGGTCTTGGTCAGGTTCTGTTGTACTTGCTTGTGTGTGTTTTTCAACATGGATGAGATTTTGTTCATGCCAACTAGTATCAGAAAGCAAGAGTTTTTTACTTAAGAATCATTTGCTGGGTGGCTTCTGATTGTGATCTATTTAGTTTGCATTCTGTTGACTGACTATTCCAAAAGATAAAATCACGTGAATTACAGGTTCTTTTCATTTGCACACATAGTATTGACACATAGACTTGAGAAAGGCTCATTTTTAGTACTGACTAATTATAGTGTTTCTAAACAAGCATTTAAAGTTACTCTTAATTTTTCCACTTTCTCCATCTTCTTGTCTTTGATTTCATACTGATCAGGCAGAATATTTTTACAAAGGCATGGAGTGGAAGTATACCAGATGTTTAAGATGTCCTCTCAGAAGTACAAGTTCTTTCTCTGGGAAAAAACCAAAAGTCTTAGATATCATTATTGTTTATCTCTTGCTTGACCATAGGAAGCATCTGTATTCCTTCGGTTGCATTGGTGAGAAGGGAAAGCAGTAGGATAGGGACACCTCTCAAAGCTGATTAGTTGAAGTAGTAAATCAAATTATACATCTTTAAAACACAAAATATTCCTCTCCTTTTATGTCTGGAATGGATTCTGCCTCTGAAATTGCATTACATTCTCATTTTTTTTTAAATCTACTTGTCCGTATTTCACTTGTTCTCATTTTAGGAGTGGGGAACTATTTTTTTTTTCACCATTAGACTATTAACAACCTGCTTCTTTCATTTGCTGTGTAATAGTCTTGTCACGTTGGGATGCTGTTACAGAACAGGTCTCATGCAGGTACTCAAAGCAAATTTCTCTCATAGTGAAAATGGGCAACTGAATTAAAATTATTATTGAAGAAACTGGAGAGTGGTTCTAGAGTCCCTAAATTGGATACACACAAGCACCTTATTTTCAACAATGCAATAGAAACAGGAGGATGAGTCTACAATGTAAAAGAATAGTTTTCATGTCAGCAGTTTTACTATATGTTTTCAGCATGGATACTGACAATAATTTCGTGAGGCACCCCTACTCTGTCTTGTCTTTTTATATGTGGGAAAATATTTTTTTATTTCCACTTACTCTGGTCAGCATGCAGAGCTGAAGTGAATGATGCTTACATGACCAAGTTTCTAACCACAACATGCCATCTTCTTGACGTTCTTGAAATACTGGCTTATTCAGTGGCCGTGCTTGAGTTTTGGTCCAAATACTATTCCCAGTTTACAAATGAAACATTTGAACCATGAGCAGGTTAATTAACTTGGCCGCGGTCCTGTGGCAAGTTTGTATCAAAGCAAAGACAAAGATTCAATCTTAAACTTGACAGGTATGGTTTTATGAGGGCTAGACACTTCTGAATCCACACTTCCTCATTCCTTGCTTCCTCTTTTAAGCTAGAAAGGGAAAATGGATGAACACAAAATGAAAGGCAGTTTTTCTTTTTACCTTCTGTAGGTCTATTGTCCACTTTTTCAGAGAAAGTTCAACTTTTCCATAACACTGAGCAAGGTTCAGTCTTCCCATTTAAATGTCTGATGAATGTACCCTCAGTAGTGCACTGATAAATTGGTGCTGGAGAGAATTTTTCTTGAGACAGTGTTGCTGAGAAAAGCTGTTTGCTTCAAATCCTAAAAGTTTCCCTTCTTTGGACTATGCCAACTTCTCTTTCTAGAATGTATTAGAGCAAGCCTATGTCTTAAGTAGGCCGAGAACATGCTTAGTGTTAAGCATTGCACATTGGTGAGCTCCTTGAGCAGTGTTACCTCAGTTTTAAGATCATGGCCATCAACTACAGGAGGAAAACATTCTTCAGCGTGAGATACGTTACTCCCATAGCAGAGTCAATAAAATCTGTGTAAATATTGCAGCTTCAGCCTTAGTTTATCAAGAGCAGTGAGAATGGGCCTTGCTGTCTTCTCTAAAAATGCCTTTCATTGCAAGTAATTCAAATTGAACTTCTCTTCAGACCTTCCCCTAGCACATATGCAGCACTGGGCTGAAACATGAGTATTAAATCCTGCCATCAGTTTTGTCTCAAGTAACTACAGCATCCAGGTACTTCATATTGAAGGTGCTAAAAAAGCATTGCATGACTTAACTTTGTTCTACTTCAGAATTTACTCTGCTTGAGCAAAAAAGCATAAAAAATTAAAAGGGTGTCAAATGCAGGGTACTAAAGAGTATTACTAAAACATTTCAGTTAAAAAGCTGACTATACAACAAAATACAGGAGGAGTCATCTGAAAGGGTGATCCAAGTATTTGACATCCTCAGGACTATCTTAAGACAATGAAAAAACCCCAGTAAAATGCATTTGAAAAAGATATTTAAAACCCAATGAAAATCAGTTTGCTGAAGGGTGATGTTAGGATTTTTTTCTCCCATGTAGGATCCATGACCCTGGAAATTCTCTTTAGGTTATATGTTCTAGTCTTCTAGTTAAAATAAACTCCTTTTTTCTTTTCGTTTTAGGTCTCCTTAATATAGAGCCTTCAAGCAATAAAATTACCTTAAGTTTAATCAGTTCTTTGACTAAGGAGACTGGAAACCAGTATTTGAAAATCAGAAGAAAAAGCAGGTCAATAAAGTATAATGCTGCCAGCTGAGATCTCTTCTGATTTTTAAAGGAATAGTTTAGGTAGTTTAGGCTTTGTAAAAAATACCTTTAGGCAGAACCTTCAGGCAGGAGGGGAAGACGTCATCCCAACTTTACTCAGTCACATGGTTTTGTGGTTGCAGCAGTCACCACTGTGCTCTCTGATACCTTTGGGACTTATTCAGCTGAGCAGAAAAACTCTGGACTCTTTCTGCAATAAACCACAGCTGTAAAAGAGAGATGTTGATGGACTAAGGAGAGTTCACTCCTAAGGACTAAGGAGGACCACTGGAATGGTAAAGGGGGTGGAGCACTTCTCCTGTGTGAAAAGGCTGTGGGAATTGGGAATTATTCAGCTGGGACAAGAGATGGTTTCACAAGGAAAGAAGAGCAGCCTACTGGTACCTATGGGGATGCTATTAGGAAGATAAATGCAGACTGTTGGCAGTAGTGACATGGTGTAAGATTAGAAACAGGTATAAATTAAAACATGAGATGTATACAACAACGTTTAGTAACTTTTATGGTCAATAACTGTTACATGTTCTGCTTTTTGTTTTGCTAAGGTAGGTGTTCAGTACTTACAAAATAAATTTCTGAGAGATTTTAAGGGTGAAGGTTTTCTTGTATAATTGACTCTTGAACTTGTTTGGTAAGCCTTAAGATTTTAACAGCCTTATGCTGGTAAAATGATTAAGACTGTTATTGAAACTTAATTGCATATGTATGACGAAAGAGACAAGATCTAGAGGAATCTAATGTGATTATCTAGAGAAAAAGTCCTGCAGGAGATTGAAATTGAACATAGTAACTGTAATTATCTAAAAGGAAGTCTATTACAGTATGATAAAACTGTCAAAATAATGATTGAGGGCTCTAACAAGTCACACAGAAGATCAATAAAGCTAATCTTACGTCACAGCTGGAGAATTTAGAAATTGTATTTTGACCTTAGTTCACAATAGCCATTCAAAACATATTTAATAAATGGCTTATAGTACTTTTTCTTAATTAAAAATTAAAATTGTTGCCAGTTGTTTTCTCCAGTGAAGCAGGGAATATGTTCCCAGTCCATGTGGTGTGCATGTTATTTTACTGATTGCTTACTCTTTTTAAGGAATTATTTTTTGATTTTGATCCGTTCTTCATGTACACAAATTTTGCTTTTTTCCATGCAATTTACTTTATTGTCCATTCTATATAGGAGCTATTCTCCATATATTCTACAATATCTGAATGCCTTCCAGTTGTGTGTTAAGCTGCATGGCAACAATCTCTTGTTTTTCTCTTCTCCGAAGGAGAAAGTGTTTGGTTTAGTGGATATGCTGGCTTTGGCTGGGGTAGCACTTTTGGCACAGTGCATGGTATGGGGCTGTGTTTTGGACTTGTGCTGAACACAGAGCTGATAATATAGAGACTTTTTTTATTGCTATGCAGGCCTTAGACAGAGCCAAGGCCCTTTCTGCTTCTTGTACTGTCAGGCTGGTGAGGAAACTGGGTGTGCATGGGAGGTTGGGAGGAGACACAGCTGGGACAGGTGACCCCAACTGATGAAAAGAATATTCCAGACCATGAGACATCAGGATCAGTACAGTGAGAGGAAAAAGGAGGAAGGGGGTACTTTTGGAGTGATGGTGTTTGTCTTCCCAAGTCGCTGTTACCCATCATGGGTCCGTGCTCTCCAGGGGATGGCTGAACACCTGCTTGCCCGTGGAAAACAACGAATTATTTCTTTGTTTTGCTTTCCCTGTTTCTTGCTTTCCATAGTAAATTGTCATTATCTCAGACTATGAGTTTTCTCACTTTTACCCTTCCAGTTCTCTCCCCGATCCTGCTGGTGTGGTAGTGAATGAGCAGCTAGTCATGACAGATTTCAAAAAACTCACGATATGTTTCTTCCAACTCTGCCCCACAGCTGGCACTTAGCAATGACTGTTACCCATGCATCTTTTGTCTCCCAAAGAAATTCTTAAAAGAAGTACTTGTTTTTGTTTCATATCACTTCCAAAATGCTGATCCTTTTTTTGAGAATTGCTTGGTTTTCTTTTTATTTTGAAAACTCGCAATAAGAAATATCTAGCATTTTAAAATCCTGTGACATCTTTGGCCCTGATGTTTTGTGGTTATGAGTTTCATAAAAGTGTCTTTGTATTAAAAAAAAGTTTTAAATCTGAATTTAAGGCTTTCTTCAGAATGTCTATGAGTGTTCTGACACTCAGCTGAAATGGTAAGCAGGCATTATCCTTTTTTTTGTGTGTCTTCTAAAATAAATGTTTCATTTCCCCAAATTTATGTTACTTTAAGCCACCACTCTTCCAGTGTACATTTTTGAGATAGGAGGGCAGGAATTAGTGTGATAGTTCCAAGTGAGTCTAAGCAGGAGTTATCCATTATGAGGAGTTTGTTAATATTTTCAAGTCCTTTTCTTTTTAGTCAGCCTAATTAAAATTGTTAGAGAATGCACAGGCTTGTTTCAGCCTATTTAGAGACTAGTAAAATGTAAGAATAACTGACTTGTTTCTTCCACCATGCATTATTGGATATTATGATTTGGGAATATTTTGTGTCTTGGACTGTAGTGTCTCTGAAGAACCTCCAACTACTAAGCCCCAGTTTCTTCATCTTTCGAACAGTAGAATCCCATAATTCAAATTAAATTTATACTCAGAGTTGCAGTCCCAAGTGTCTCTTTGGGAAATGCAACTCTGTCTATTCTCTATTGTTGTTTTCTTTAGGAAACCTATGAACAACTGAAAACTGAAGTAATAGAAACAACTTTTTAAAATAATTGTGAATCCTTGGCAATACAATCAATGCTAAGCCTAGTTACAAGACTGTAGAATTCCTTGTCTTTCTCAAGTTCCCAAATCAGAATTCCATGTACTTTTCTGAAGAACTTCTTTGTGCTTAAGGGCTGATTCTCTTTTTCCTCAGTGCTTTCCCCTGCTGATCTCACATGACAGAACTGTTTACTTGCACTCAGTATCAAGATTTGCTTGACTTAAATTTAATTGTATGTTTGTTTTCAAATTAGTAAAACAATGCAGTAGACAGAATGAAGAGGCACACATTTCACTTATGAAATCCTTTTTCTCAATCTGCTATTGAGGCATGTATTCATTTAGCCTTTTCTCTGAAATTTCTTTGCTTTTTTGTCCATAAATTAAATGAGATCCCAGCCCTGAAAATACTTACGCAAGGCCAGTCATGTGTTTGTCCTGAAGCTTACAGTTATGTAGAGCTGCAACTTTTCAATAGTTGCCGGTTTACTCAGATTCATCGTCAGGATTGTAACCTGAGTTTGACATATTTAAATCCTCTATAACATCATCACTTAACTTTTAGGTTCTTAAAAAACGTTCTGGCTACTTGGTTTAGTAGGTGTCAACCTATGTCACACCACTGTTAACTTTTGTTGTGAGGAAATGGACTCTTGTTCACAGAGTCTAACCCTTGACAGGGTTTTGGGATATTTCTCTGCTTGTGTCTGTGTGACTAGTTTGTTTCCTTAGCTACTACTAATGAACTTTAACAAGGATTTTATATGCCAATTCTTTTTCTTTAATTTTCTTTTTTATGACAGGTCCAAAAACTGCAAGAGTTTTGTGATGTTTCAACTTTTTGGAGTGGTATTGGTCATTCCTTAGTATATCACAGTCACTTAAGTGCTTGTTGGAGTGATCATTAAAAACATAATGTAGTGGATATAGACTTTATTGTATAATTCCCTAATCACTGCTAACTTATCTTAGCATATAATTGATACTAATATTTACCCCCTTTCAAGTTTTCTCTACGATTTGTTGGTGTGTTATTTCACAAAGTAGGTGGATAGCATAAATTAAAGATTAAATCCTTGCCTAGAGAAGCTTATTTTCCTA
>VXBB01017350.1:289497-299497 GCA_013399915.1 Illadopsis cleaveri | reverse complement strand
GTTGCTTCTGGATGTGTTTTTGCCTAGTGGAAATCATTGTCTTTAAAGATATTTGCACAAACTTTTGCTTCTGCCTATGATGATAGCTCTTTGTAGCTCTTGCAAAGCCTTTAAACTCATTCAGGGGCTTGTATTCCTTTGCTTCATGTGGTATAGTTTCCTAAATAAATTATTCTCTTGCAAATTCTATGTTCACCTGAATGTGATGCTTTTAAGAGGTAACTTGGGAAGATTACAATGCCAGTCTCCTTTACTTTCAGCAAACACACATCCATTAATGCAGCAGCATTGCTGCTTATATGGCAGATCCCTTTGTGTCACAGGCTCCGTCAGTCCTATTCACAGTGTCACCTGAGTCTTTTGGTTCAGTTACTGAAGACCATGACAAAGCTTTGGCTCTGAGTTGGGGCAAAACAGATGAAGAACAGGAAAAGAGGAGTTTTTCATTTTGTTTACAGGATTGAAGCACACACAGGTTAAAGGAATTACTCTGAAGTCACACAGGAAGTCTTCGGCAAAGTTGGGAACCTTGCTAGTCGTAAACCTGATCCACTCTTGAGGATTCAGGGGTGTAAATACACCACCAGCTGAGCTCCATCAGAGGTTGTTCCCAGAGACAGACGCAGCATGTTCAGTGTTGACTTTTCTCTGAGAAAAATTAAAATTAAATATTTGATGTTTTTAGAAGGTATTTCTCTAGTATTACGTCTTTCCACTACTCTTAGAAATTAACTGGTATTTGTAACTACCCAGACTAAGCACATAGAGAGAAAACAATGCTGAGGATTGCAAAGACTGCATTTGAAAATAAACTAAAGGTATCTCCTGTTTTACATTATTTTTTCATTGTAGTATCAATATCAGTGAGTAAAAAAAAATGATAGGTACTAAAATTAACTTCTTATTTCTTTTGACTTACATTTGTACATTTCAAAAAAGCAGACAGAGCCTTTTTCCCAGCTCTTAAATGCACTCAGAAAAAATGTGGCAACACTGAGTAAGTAAATACTTGAATTTGAAAACTAATAAATTTGAATCATGAAGTCCTTAAGAAGTTTTTAAAGGCTGTTTTGAATTTTTACATACCTTCTTCCTAAAGTTCTAACAGGATATGAAGGTTATTTTGAGTTACACTTGCTGTAGACTAAGCAGTTTATGAGAAGCTGCATGATGCTTCTAAAGCACAAACTGTCCAGTGGAACTAAGTAAATAAGGGTCTGCTTTCCCCTTGGGCTGATAAAATCCTTTGGTGCTTCAAGACTTTAGAGTATCAGAATGGGTAAGTAGTTATGGATTTGTAAGTTTGTATTTGCTGGGTGGATAATTTTCAAAATTATTAATATCATCAATGTTTTTATTAATAAAGTGTAACTGAGCTAACAGGTTTTTGTATGTTTTTTATTTTTATTTCTCTAGCCTCCAAAACTCTTATAAATAGTATGCTACGGGACCCTTCTCAGATTCCAGATGGAGTGCTAGCAAATCAAGTCTATCAGGTATTAATCACACTTGTTTTGTTTGGATTAGGGTTTTTTTCCTGTGGCAATTCTGTTATCTGCCTAGCAGAGTAAAAGATTTTAAACCTTATTTAATTACTGTCATCATAAACTATCAGTGAGGTCAGAGTGCACTATAAATGGCAGTGCAATATTTGTGAGGGAAGCATTTCACTTTTTAATAGCTCGCTTTTATAGTGAATAAAAGCATGCAGTTTTTGTTTTCTGTGATTAAATCTGAACAGCATCTGATGGCCTTTTTGAGGAAAAGTAATTACTGTTTTTAAGATACTCTTTAACTGTAATGGTTTTCTAGTTGCCCATCAGTATACTACTTCTCTTATTTGTCTGCAGTGTACTGTGAATGACTGTTGTTATGGACCACTGGTGGACTGCATCAAACAGTATCCTTTCCCATAAAATTTTAGGTGCACAATTGATGAGCTTAGACTGTGTGGAAGAGATGTGTCTAGCTTTAACCTGACATAAAGTTCTGCTTCACAAAACACATTTCATACTCTTTTCTTTTGCATTCAGTCAGCTGGAGGGTCACTGCTGAGCTTTCTCTTAACTAACAAAAATCAGATGGACCATGGTAAGATGTCAGTTTGCTGGTTACACTTTCATATGCCTGATTGAACCTCTTTGGTTTTGATTAGTGGAAAAGCATATCTGGTTTTTGCTTAAGACTAAGCAACCGTGCTTTGAATGGTGGAGTTAGACTAGATGATATCTGGAGATACTTTCCAATCTCAGCTATTCTGTGATTAAATTAACAAGTTTCATAGATAGTGTTCAACATTATGGCTTTGCTTTGTTACAAATATGACTTTTAACTGAAATTTTTCCAAGTGCAATTCAGGTGTGATTGGACGATTAGTATTTTTAAACTCCTAGCTGGCATTCCAGTGCAGTTCTTTTCTTTTCACTTCTTCTTGAAGGAGATTATACTAGCTGTAGTAAAAACCTCTTATATATCCTGAATTTTCAGGGATATTTTTTTTTTGTGGTGTTGAAGTAGTTAATTAGAGAGCCATCAGTGTGTACACTGAGAGAACTCCACGTGGCACTGAGTGTTCCAGACTAGAAGGATTAGAATGTGGGAGGAATGATTTCTAAGAACCCAAATCTATTTTAATAAAGTCCTGCAGGAGCAGCTCTTCTGTTTCAGTCTGCGGTCAAAGGAAAAGTTTCAAAGTTATGGCCTGGTATCACTGAGCAAGCTGGTAAGGCGGTTCCCTCCCAAGTCCTAGAGAATTCTTGCATGAATCTCTGCATGCGGTTTGGGGGAAGATGTTGGTTTCACTGTACAGGTGCAGTATAGGAAAGCTCCAGTTTAGTTATGTATGAAAAACAATACTTCTTGTAGTTGTGATACATGTGACTGTCACTCCTTAAAAATACTTACTTTCCGCTAGAAACACTTGTGTCTAGTACAGCCTCAGCCCTACCCCCATTAACTTTAACAGCAGCACGGTAGAGTTCTAATTGTCTTTGTATTTTGTTCTTTAAATTGCAATTTTAAATATTCATTATCTTCGTGATTAAACAAAGCTCTCTGAAAGTGGATTAATTTAATAAGCCACACATTTTAAAGGGGTTTTGGTCACTAGTTTTCATAATTTTAAGATTCATATTTTGTGGATGAGCAATCTGGCTGTAGTCCTAGTCCTATGGAAGTGCCATGTTTAAAAGTAATAAAGACACATATGTAGAATTATGAACCAATTTTGAGACTTACTTGCCTGCAGTCTAGGAAAGGCTTTTATATCCTCTTCAGATTCTGGCTCAAATCTGTTGTTGAGTATGCAGTGACATGAGTGAGAGTAATGGGGAGTTTTTCGATTCCATTTTGGTACAGAAAAGTTTAATACTAAGCTGTGTGAGTGCATTACTGCAAGTATGTTGCTGAATTAGATGTTAATTTTGAGGTGCATAAAATAGTTAAAAATCAATTTGAAGTTAAGGTTTTAAAAGCATAATGCCTTCTGAAGGATTGCATATTGATTTTAAATATAACTATCTAATTGTATATGCATGGACCAAAGTATGAAGTCAACCTCTTTGTAAATGCCAAGAGGCTATTTTTCAGTAATAGTTCAGATGCTTACGGGAAACTAGGCTGCTAGATTGCATGAGTAGAAAATGGCTTGTGAGGTTATTTACAAGTTTTGCCCCATGGTCATTGCCATACATCAATAACAGGTATTATTATAGACTAAGTGTTTTTGCTTATGATGCATTGTAAATTCTGTTTGCAGTATTTTTCTTACCTTTTTGTCATTCTTCATTTGTCCCTTTTGTTCTGAAATTGCTAGTACAGTTTAACATAATACATAGTTTCAGTTGATATAGGCTGTATGTACATATGAAATGATTCCATAGAATTATTTTTTTGCTTTTCAGTGTGAAGTGTTCATATAAGCTAAGTAATTAACTGTAATGGTAAGGTGATCTGTAGTTTAAATTTTAAGAAGTTACTTTAAACAGAATTTGGAGTTAACTGCTTTGAACATAAGATCTTTTATCATATTGTTCCATACGATTCTTCTTAAAAGCTTCCAGAATAGAACTTTGACCTCCAGGAGGCTACATTACAAATATCTAATATGATGACTTTTTTACATATTGCAAGGAATCCAATTGCATTGGATCAACAGGCTGTCAGTGATGTGAAAAGGACTTCACTATAAAATATGATTTCATGCTTCCCTGACATTGGTTCATGCTTCTGAAAAGTCAATTAAAAGGATGGTTTTTTGCAGTAAGATTTTATAGTAAGGTGGATATAAGATGGTATAGTAAGATGGATATATGGATATACTATATCCATATAAGATGGATATAGTACCTATCAAATTCAGAATATAAAGAAAGAAAACCAGTTTGTTTCATCCTTTGCTGGATTGGAGAATTGATTACTAATCAATAAAGAGCAACTTTAAAAGTAATTAACTGCTTGTTTTAGGATCACATTTTCTTTTATATTTAGAAGAATAAACAGTAAAGAAAAAATGGTAATATTCTCCTTAATTATACTGAATAAATATGGTCAAATGGGTCTTAATTCTATAAAATATATGCTGTTGGTACAATAATCTGATTTTTGCAAAGTTGTGTATGCTTCTAAAAATCACTAGAAGGATTTTCAAAATTTAGAGTTCAAATCACTGATGACTTCTGAAACACAGATTAAGGCAAATAAATTCTATGATTAATTACTTTACCTATGATGTTTTTATGAAGTTGCTTCTTTTCCAAAGTAACCTTCTATTTCTTAACCTAAAACTATCAGTGCTATTGGGCATGAGCATGAAGTCTTGCTGCGAGAAATGCTTTTGGAAAAAAATCTCTCTTTCATAGGTAAGAATCTGTAGTAGAGGCTAGCTAATGAGTTCTTAACTTTGGAAGTGTTGGTAACTGTTTACCTAGGACAAAATTCAGCCCAAATGCTCCCTATATTAGGTAGTAAAGAAAGAGTAAAATATGATTGATGCTATATATGTTATCTTTTATTGATTTAGAACTGAGCAGGAACTCAGTTACCTAATACCCTATATATACAGCACATGCACAGACTTGCAATTAATATTTTATAGAATAAGTAGCTGAAAAAAATGCTTTAATATCTGCTGCAGTATTACTTTTGGTGTCATGAGATATTAGCCATAATCCGGGCCTTATGAGATTTAGGAAGAAGCATATGAAATATTAGCTTCAGAGTGCTTTATGTATTAAAGAACTGATAGAAGATTCACTCATTTACCTTGCTGTGCTGTTTCTGCTGAATTTTTGCCCCCTGCTTCCCAATCAATGCAATTGGTCTTTTTTACATTCCCTATTTTTGAAGTTATTTTAGAGATTAATTAGTTAGGAAGTTACTTTCATTTTTTTATTTTAGCCTGCAGTATGTTTATTTTACATGAGTGCCATGGAAACAAAGATAAATGTTTAAAGTATCTATTGTGATAGTAAACAATGACTTCTTAAATCTTGGAGTCCTTATGTGATGAGACAACAGTGAAGTGAAATGCTCTCTTCTGTTAATGGTTGAGGATTGTACTAAATTTGTGTAAACAGGGAATTTTGCTGGGTTTATCTGGAATATGATCTCTTCTGAAGCTATATCAGGTTAAGATTTTGGAAACCTTAAACAAATTCAAGAAGTTAGAAAGTGTTATTAAGCTTTTGTAGAGATTCGACCATATGATTAAGGAACAGAATTAGTGTGTTCTTTTATTTTAGCAAAAAGTGAAAAAAGGACAAGATTAACTATCACAAGCTTGCAGATGACACTATGAAAATAAGAAGAGGCAGATTTTCTTATTTGACTGTAAGAACGTAGATAGAGGTAATCGGCTTTAGCTGTAATTGCAGAGATGATGGCAAGTTAGAATACCAAACTGTTGTAGGAACAATAAGAATAAAACAAACTGCCAGGAAAGGTTGCGGAATCACTTTCAATGAAAAATTCAAGGCTAGATTTGACACTCATTATCAAAGCTGTTAATGAAATCAATTCTGTTGCAATACAAGGGAATGGACTGGATGACTCACTAAGGGGTCCTCAACCCAACGATTATCATTTTATCTGGCTTGTGTAAGCTTAAGCAGTATAAAAATCACATGTAAATTTTAGTGTTTCATGACTTTGAATAAGCGTCAATTTTGTCTTTAGAAATTAGCTTCAAGAAATTTTTGCTATTGAATTAAAACATCTAGAATGGTTCAACTTGTTAGAATATGAAGACAGAAATGAGAGAGCTTAGTTTGTTGTTCACATTTTATGTATAGCGAAGTATTGTTTAGTCATGATTTAAGGTATGTTAAGATTTGTATTTATTATGTCTGTGATCAAATATGTATTTCAGGTTCTAGATGTGTTTGGGGTATTCTTAAAAAAAGCTTTTCCTAAGTATCTGCAAGATGAACCCTACCAAGTCACTTGCAATACAGTCTCTCAGGAAAACTAGTTCCAAAACTGCTTGAAGAAAACTCCAGAAAAACAGAAGAGGTGACAGTATTTCCCATAGATCCACAAATTCAGGCTTTGTTGCATAATACTTCATTCTCGTTTTGAAGATGGCTTATGATTTACATGGCTTATGGTTTGTAATTCCATTACTTTTTAACACATTTCAAAGAAACAGAAATTTTGCAGTTCCCATATTAGTGTACTATTCCACTGTTCTGTACTTCAAGAATAGTCAGGGGGTTTGTATCAAATGTGTTCACCTGGGCAACAGAGAGTCTAGGAGAGGAAAGTACAGTCAAAGGACACAGTGAATATGAAGTGCCTCAGTATACTGCCTTAGAGCATGAAGCAGCTTTTTGGGTTCAGGACAGAATTTATCTGTTTCTAGAGCGGTTGGCTTTCAATGCCTACACATCAGAAGTAACATCTTCAGATTCACCCTGGAATTGACTGGAAACCTATACACACTAATGAGGATTNTTTATTTTATTTTATTTTATTTTTTATATCTTTACCATGAATATGTTCGGCAAGTTTTTGGATATATGGGGGAGGTACTGAGCTTCATCTTTCTTTGGTTCCCACCAGTGGATATAAATCATGAAATCTGATCGGTGTTTTCTGCTTCATCTTAAATTTGCAGTTGTAGCTCATTCATGCACCAGCAGAAGAGGGCTAGTATAAGAACAGTGATGTGTTAAATGGTTCTGAATGAGTGTGACATTATGGTAAAGATGAAGCTGCAGTTCTGTTGAAAATCTAAATTAATTGAGTATCTGTTGACAAACTACTTATTAGGACTGTTTCCACTTAATTTTCAAACCTGAGGATTTATAAATGTAGCTGTCAAAACTGCTGTGGGCTGGCTTTCAAGCAGTTACTGACTTATTTTCTTAATCCATGCTAGGGTTTAAAGATCTTTTGAGGTACAGAATGGTGCCTCTGTAGTTTCTGGACCAATGTGAAACATACCTGGGCTGAAAAGCTAGAACTTCTTTTTGATGGTGTTACGGTTTAAATCAAAAATTTTATGTTGATTATGAGGAGTTTTGGTAATTATTTCTTCCACAGAGTTATAAAGCTTCAAAATATTTGGAGAAATAGTAATGCAAAGTTCTGTTTCTGCACATGATAGATGCATCAATAATAAACATAATTTTTAATGTTTTCTAATGCTAATCACAGTATGCAATGCTAAGAGAAACCACATGAAGACATTCAGAACCAGATTTAAAATAAAAAACATGTTCTTTTTCAAGCCATGAATTAGTAGTAAAAGATTTTAAAAGTAATTGGGCATCCTTGAAAAAATTATCTGCTGAAGAATATTAAAGGTAATGCTGATGCAGATTCCAGTTCGGAGACCTGCCACATCGACCTATTGAAATGTGTGTTTACATCTGTTTTGGTTTTCAGTACTTTTTTTTAAGGTACATTTCCCTTATTTGGTGGTACTAGGATTTGTTAGATGTGAAAAATAAGCCTGACCTTTCCATTGCTATTGCTCATAAATGAACAACAAAAACATTTCAGCTGGGACATGCTGTTGTCTACCTTAGATTATTTTAAACAATTAAGAGCAGGTTGCAGTTAACTAGATTTGGATAAAATTGCATTGTTTAAATAAGGATTAAAAGATTACGTAGAACATTAATTCATTTTTATGTTATGGCATGAAACTTCCTATTCATAGGTTCTGTTAAATTAGAAACTTCTTGATGTTAACTTCCTTTATCTGTATACATGATACAACCTAAGTTTCAAAAAATAGTCAAAAACCAAGTCTGTCTCCAAATCGTAGAAATGTTTTTCATTACCTTATCGTGTGTTATAATGAAGTGCCACATTACAAAAACTTCTGTTTACAGTGTAGTCTGTTTATAGTGAAGCAATTCTCTCAAAATTTAAAGAAATACATAGTACCACTCAAAAAGAATAAATAGCTGTTGCACTGACATAAGTGTTCAGCTTTCCAAATTTACTTCTGTCCCACTTTCAGAATTAGTTCACTGTATAAAATACTTCAGACTTATATTCTTCAATGAAAAAGAGTGGAAGAGTTTGCTTTTGACAATATTACAATATTTTGATTTCTAAGTTAGTGTGTTTTTCTTGTCATTAAAATGTTACCTCGATTCAAACTGCTGACCTTTCAGGATTTGTACAAAGTATTCAAAAACTGAGTTCTGAACATTGGCCATGAAACTACTGTCCTAACCTGATAAATGGATTGGAAATAAGCTACCCAACAGTGAGAATGGACCATTAATTTTAATCAAAGGTGATGGTAGAAAGGCGAATGGGATGCATGACAATGTCAACAGCCCAGTAGGTGTTAAGGGGCTCCACAGCCTTACTTGTTACTAGGTAGTGCCATTAGTTGAGCTTGGGTGAAGACAGAAAGCCATGCCTGGAATTGAATGACCAGGTCACTCCAAATTCTAATGGAGAAATGGTGTTTCAGAAATACCAGTGTAATGGTATCAGAAATCAAGGACAATAGTTTAAAAATATTAAAGTGTGGCATGGGCTTTTTTTCCTTTCTTTTTTTATTCTGTTTTTTAAAAGGGAGCATTTTTGCCTTTTGCATTTTTGTCTTGCTCACTCATTATTATTTCTTAAAATATTCAGTTCTAATATTTGTAAGCAATAAAGTTGTAGCTTTAATGTTAGCAGAATGTCTAAATCTTTTTATCTTCAGAAAATGGATAAATTCTACAGAATTCAGAATGCGAGAGAAACTAAAATTATGGCTCTTCTTTACTTTAAAAAATTTCTGGGAGAAGGTTTTTCTTGCCTTTTTTTTAACAACTTTATCCTAACATTAAAAATTAAACCAAGGCAGCAGCAACAATATATCTACATTTGTGGTGTTAGTAGGATTAATCTTAACACATCCGAAGGTGGAGAGACTCTTCTTTCAATCAGTGAATATACCTCTTTTTTTTGAATATTTGGAGGTTATAAAATACTGTATGACAGCTTGAATTAATGATGTTTATAATGAAGACATAAAAATGCAGGGATGACAAAGAAGCATTTTTATATCCATGCTTCAGGTTTTCTACAAAGGTTCATTTAATCTGACACAGCATTGCATGCATAAGAAAGATATGTATGACTGCATTAGTAATTCTTGCACTCTTATTTAGAATAAAATTAATTATGCTGCTGTCTACTTAATGGAATAGTTTTATAAACAGTAGTTCTTATTTTCTGTGTACAGCTGAAGATCAGCTTCGTGCAAAGGGTTATGACAAAACACCAGACTTTATTTTAGAAGTGCCAGTAGGTAAGTCTTCTAAAAGAATTTTTATTATTTTGTGTAGAAATGCTCATTCTAAAATATTATGGCTACTTAAGTGAAGCATATTCTAGGATACTGCAAATAAGTCTCTTCAAGAGTTAGTCAATAATTCTAAGAATTTCTAGTCTGAGTCAGAGAGATTTGATCCTAAATAGTGTTACCCAGTGTTTCTTCTTTTTTAAATGTTTTTATCTCATTATCCAAGGAAAAAAAAAAGAAAAA
>VXBB01017350.1:188830-274041 GCA_013399915.1 Illadopsis cleaveri | reverse complement strand
TTTTGAACAGAATAATTTTAATTTTTAATATCAAAAAACTTACCTTTTTGTTAGCTTTCACAATTTATGGCCCCAGTTGTGTAGCATTCTGTTTGTTCAGCGATGACCTTCCAGGTTCGATTTAAAAAGAAGTCAGAAGCATTTGTCATGTCTGCTCGATCTTGTCCAGAGGTACCTATTGTAATTATAAAGGACTAATAAGGTTGTTTATAATATAACAGTCTGACAACCCTAAAAAATCTTCTGGGGAGCAACTTCCTTTTTTTTTTATTTTGTCTTTCTTAAGAGAAAAAAAAAACCTCCCTGACCTCCTTGCTCTGTGTTGCACTGCATCTTTGTAAGTTAAGATGAGAAAGCACAAAAAACTTAAGCCTTGAAAAACTTAACTTAGTTTTAAAAGATAAGCTGTATAATTTTCTCATTTGTAATGTCTTTTGGAAATACTCAGTACTAATGTGTCTGTAGTAGAGTTGCACCCTGCATTTAATTGGTGTATATAGAATTGATGATGATGTACTTAGAAGCACTGAATTCCTTTCACCATGTAACGAAAGAAACACACTTATTACTGTGTTGCAAAAAATGTGATACATTATATGTGATGTATATGTGATGGTGATTGCTGTGTCTTAGGAAAAAAATCTAAATTAAGACAATCCTATTTATTCTATTATAGACATTATTAACATACTGCTGTAAGTGGGTGTTATTATAGTGGTATTTTTCATTATATGTCAGGTTTTTTGCAATTGACTTATGGTCATTTTTACCTTCGTATGCCTTTGTCTTGCTTCCTCTTTCCTTTTTCCTCCCCCATTTCAGCATCATACAGCAATCCCACTTTTTTTATAGACATCTATATAAGGTAAACAAAAACCCAATGGAATTTGAATGTTTGACAGAAATGTTTACCTCTCTTGTATGGTATGTAACAACACTGGAGTATTGTCAGGCTACCATACATCATTTAAATACCCTTAGACAGCAAAGGCAAAATCTTGACAATTCAGTAATCTCATCATGTGATTTCAAGAAGGCTTTTTTTCATATCTACAATTGAGACAAATTTATGTTGTGTGTATTTATGGTTGTTAAACTCAAAATTGTCTCATTTCATTAATTTTTAACATTGTGCTCTCTTAATGACTATGAAGAAATGTATTAAAATGCCTTAATTATAGGGCTAGAAGAAGAGAAAGCACAAGTCTTTTTAGCATATGATCTTTCAATTGCTCACTAAAGGATAAAGAGGGCATTCAAGCGTGGTTTAGATAACTGTCAGCAATAATAAAATGCAAGGTAGTTTGTAGAGCCTTTAAAGACCTTTCGGGGAAATAGATTTAATTAAAAAACAATAAAATGGACTTTTCATTTCAAAGAAATCCAAAATGTTGTAAAATTTCAGGATGCTGCTGTATTAAGAGTAATGTATGTTTCCAAGGATAAGGAAAAATAACTGAAAATACTCTGCAGACCACAAAGCAGTGATAGCTTTATTTTGTGTGTGTGAATGTGTGTACTTCAGCTTTTAAAACACAGACAATGAATAGCACAGTAGAGATATTTTGTGTATTCTGAAATATGTGATTTTACCTGTTTTGGGTTCTTTTAATTTTAGCTTTTAACGAGAGTGGTTTTTAAAAAAAAAATCAGGTGAACACTTAGCTTCTTAATGTTAAATTATGTTTTCACAATTACCCTCAGAACAATACAATTCCTATGCTGGCAGAAGTTTGGTTGCCTGTTTCAGGGTCTGTAGGTTCCCATTGATCATAGTTGCCTGTCTTATATACTGTGGAAATACATTTTGAAGTATATTTTTTTGATTTCTGCTTTTTTTTTCTTCTCACAGAATCAAAAATCACATTTTCAAGTAATGTTTTTGGCTGTGTGGTGTGTTGAAAAGTTTATTCAAGCACTTATTCTGCATTATCAAGTTTTATCACTTCTAGCAAACTAAGAGCAACTTAACTTACATGTGATCAGCAGTGGTTTATAAACAACATTGACTGCTGTCTTTTTTAAATTTTTGTACCTTTGCTGTGCAAAAGCCTTGTGCTTTCCTGAGGAAATTTTTGCAGGTTTTTTCTCTCATTCTGGTGTATACACTTTGATAGGTTTTAACCAGTTTGTTTGTTGTAGCCAAGTACCAAACAAATCTGTATGAAGTTGTCTTTGTGTAGTAGCAAGGTGTTTTACAGATAAATCAACTTCACCAAAGTGCATTTTCAACAAATTTTTTTCTCAGTTTTATCAGTTTTTTAGTTACAATTACTGGCACAAGTAAATTATAAAACTTGTTCATAGTGAAAATGACTTTGATATTTATGGTCTTGTTATATCCTCCAGTAAATTTAGTTTGAATTGTTAATTCATATCAGTGTTCCCTTTGTCACTGACTGATCATAAAAATGGAAAACATCCCTGTTCTTGGAGTTGGTGATTTTTCTTTTAAGAAAAGTAAGGGTTTGTTTTCTCCTTGCTCACATACCTTGAACTGGAGCACAAATGATTAGCACAGCCTCTGTAAAATACATTGGGCATGTAAGAAAGATAGCTGAAAATGTACAAATGTCTGGCACTGTTCTGTACAAAAATACCTCTCTGTTTTCTTCATTGCTGGGTTTCCTGAGGCTTGAGGATTCAGGACCCAAGCTACAACAGACACATGCATGGTTAGCTTTGGCATATTTTTGACAAAGATGTGCCTCACATCATCCTGTTATCAAAGTCCTTTCTGTTTTCATCTGGTTGTGTCTATTTCTTTCCACTCATCCCTCCTGGTGTGGTAGGACTCTTTAGTGTTTTAATGTTTCTGTAGAATATGTTCTACTATCTGAATAAATATACTACATTATCTAGTCTGAAACTGGTGGACTCCTGCAGAATCATTAGTTTTGATCACTTCTGTTGGGCTTGAAAATTTGAGTCCAAATGGAAAATTCAGTAGAAGCTCAGGTCAAATGTGGAGTCTGCTGCCTTTGCCTTTTTATTAGTGACACTGTTGTCTGCTTACCAAAGCTTTGTGTTTGTTGGGGTTTTATGACTTTGTTGCCATGATTCATACAGAGATAACTGTTCTTCTGTAGCAACTTCTGTAAACTTTGGTAGACACATTAACTTCTTACTGAGTAAAACTTATTATCACGCAGTAGTGTTTTTTTCTTTAGTTAAAAATCACATTTCCTGTATTTAAAGACCTCTCCTTACTGCTAGCACTTTATTAAAACTGGTAAACTTTCTGTATCATTTCACTACATCAAAATGCAGCATTGAAGAGAGGAGTGTGCATGATTGAAGGGCTGAAAGCTTAATCTTCTTGTAGAGGAAACTCTAGCTCCTTATGTGTTTGCCCAATAGTTAGCGCATCTAGCCTCAATACAAGCTGAGGGTTTCATGATTCAAGTAGTAAAATGGCCAAGATAGAATAATGGTCTTCATTTATATTATTATTCATAATGATTCTTAGTAACTGATTCTTAGGCATGTGCCTCCAGACAGTGGACAGGATAAGCTATAACAGCTGTAAATGTAGCCTTGAACCTGTTCCATGGTTGATCTCATTTGTACTCGCAAGCAAATTACTTGTTGCTTCTATATTTAAAATTCACCACCTGTAAAAGCCTGATACTGCATAAAAATATTGCAAGGTTAAACTGGTTCTCTTAAAACTCGAGATAAAGGACACTACAGATAGAGACATAAAAATATGCTCTCTTATGAAAACTTTCTTTTCTTGTAGCAAAAGGTTTTCTTGTAAACCTGAGCACAGACCTTCTCATAACTTTAATTTTCGTAGCACCATTTATAGGGTGTCAAGGAAGAGAAAAATAATCCAAAAATACTGTCAGTGCTTTGGCATAAACTATTATAAAAACAACATAAAGTTCCAGATATTTTTTGGCTTGTGTTAAGGAGATAAAGGATAGGATTCTAAGAAAAACACAAATCACATCAAACTACCACTCAAATCATTCTTCTCTGCAAAATGTCCAGGGGTACAAGTTCAGAGAGAATGGTCTGTGTTTTCTGTACTGTGGAGAAGACATTCCCCATTTGTAGAAGCTCACTGTCTTTTGTGTCCTGTGTTTTTCTGCTCCTTCTCTGTATAATCATCATGCGCAGCTCTGAAAATTAATACCCTTGCTTGTAGATTTTTTTAAAATTTATCACCACAAGACCAATAAGAGGCTCTGCTCTCTTGTTGGCTGGAATAGGCCTCAAATTTAGCCTGTGTCTGTGGAATTGGCATGATGGGAGAATCCCCTTCATGTGTAAATCTCAGGAAAATATCTGCACCATAAGGTGGATCTTACCTCAGAGTACATCTATGTGTATATGTCTGAATTACATAAATGTAACTAAAATATGAAATATAAATATAATGTAATCTTATAATAGTCTGTTTTATGCATATCAATATGCATATAGTTCATATTTGAACTAACAATAGTTCAAAATTGTGCCTTGCTGTTGATATATTTCTTGTATCTCATCTATAGTGTTCTCTCCCTGGTTTTGCTATGATACATGAGTGTGTCTGAACTGAAACTAGAAAAGTTGACTTTTTTTTAAGAACGAAGAATATGAAGACTGTCGTTAGTTGCAGAGAAGACAAAATTTGTTAACATCATGGGGTGTTGTTTTGCCTATGAAGAAGTACACTGTGCTGCATGAGTCTTTTCTGTGACATGAGGGAATTTGTGTACAACGTTGCTTTCAGTACCTCACAATGTTTGTTTTAAAGTATTAGTCAGATTAGTCAGATTTTATTAGAGCCCATTGGGTTTTTCATAATTAAAATTGTAGCAATAGCTAAATGATATGAAATGTGGAATGGAAAATCTTTGCTTCAACAAATGTTCTTCTCCAGGGTTTCAAAGAAGGAGCAGGGAGAAGCTTGAAAGTCAAGTCTGATGCTTAAAAAATTTCAAATTTTGTTTAGATCTGTATTTACATTTTTATAAAATAAAAAAGTTAAGCATAATAGATTTTTCTGTTATATTGGTCTCATGAAGCAGCAATGGTATTATGTGCAGAGTTTCTGCAGTAGTTGTTCATTTTAAAATGCAGAGTTGTAGGAGTGCAGTAATGTATCACTGTAGACTGGTTTCAGTACACCTGCAAGTTAAATGTTTCAGATACATTGGGAGAAAAGTTGTTTACTAAGTTGTTTATTGTCTAAATGCTACCAAATGTATGTAACTGAAAAAAATTATCATGGCAATTCTGCATCATGTGGCCATCATGGGCATCTACAGTAAATACACATCTTTTTGTACACAGAATTATTCTAACCAACAGAGTTCTAATTCTTTTTGAAGTCAGTGAAAAAAACTTGTGCTGTCCTCAGTGCAAGTAAGAATAAAGCTGCTATCAGTACTAGTTTTGATCCGTGTAATGATCTGGTCCTTTGAATTAAGTGACTAGATAGAGCATAAGATGGATGATTGTACTGAGAGTAAATTCTAGCAAATCCAAAGAGAGACCTCGAAGGTGAAGAAGGGATTGGAGTATCTTTCATGTGGAGAGAGGCTGGGAGACCTCCAGCTGTTTAGCATGGAGAGGAGCAGGATCAGGGAGTATCTTACTAAGGTCTGTAAATATCTGAGGGGAAGAAGTGAAGATATGGAAGCCAGGATTTTCTCAGTGATGTCCAGTGAGGGGATGGGAGGTAATGGACATAAATTGAGATACAGGAAAATTTACTGAAATGTTAGAAAAATCTTTTTTCATGGTGTGAGACTGGAGCAGTCTCTTCAGAGAGGCTGTGCAGTCTCCATCCCTGGAGCTATTCAAAACCCGACTGGACAAAGCCCTGAGCAACCAGCTGTAGTTTACTGTGTCTAGCAGGACTAGACAACCTCTAAAGGTCTTTTTTACCCTTTTTGTTTCCGTGTTCTTTTATTTATCATTATTTTTATCTGTATTACTTTTTTTTTTTAAATCACAGAGTAATCAATGTTGAAATAAGTGGGAGAAAGGGAAATCTAGAGAGCTTTATTCCAGTAGACTGATGGTTTTACATTTAATGTTAGTTTAACTAGATTAAGAAAACCTTTCTTAAGTTTTAAGGATGAAAGAGAAAACTGTGCTGAAGAAAATTAGAAAGGTATTTTATCTACCTATAAGTATCTACCTATAAATTTCTTCTGAAATCTAACAATAAGCACTAAACATCAATACAATACCAAAAACTAAAATAATAACTTAAACAGTAGGAACATTATGAAGGACTAGCATCAGGAGGAGTAAATAAGAGGGAGGTATTTATAAGCCCTGTTGTTCTGGAGTTTGGGGATCAGTTCACAGAAGAGTACACAAATGTAGACTTACAAAGTTAGCTGACAGATCCTAATATGTTAAAGGTTGTAATCTTTTGAAAGAAGTTGGTTGGCTTTCCTGTTGGCCCTACTATCAACTTTAACCTCCAACCTTCTCCGGCATGTATCACTACAAATAAAACTGCTGAGGTTTGACAAGAGGATATAAAGTCACTAGGCCATCGCACAGAAATCTCTGCATGATTTTCTTTAACCTAAAGCTTAAATGAACACTGCTTAAAGTCAGCGGTTTTAATAAGAAGTCATAAACATTCACTCATATCACTTTAGTTTTAATAATTACTGTTTTAACAGAGAAGAGAAGAAATATACATAGTAAATTATGTTTGACAACTGGAATTTTGTGATTTTGTTATTGGTTGTCTTTAACTATTATGTGAATTGCTGTTCTTCATTTTCATGTATACTTTTTCATGCAAGCTGCATATGATATTGATATAAACATGGCATTTGTGTACAGTGTTATAAATGCATTTTTAGCTCTTGATTAAGGCAAACCAGGTGACAAAAATAACTTAAATGTTTGTATTTACCAATAATAATGATGATGATGATGATAATAATAATAATAATACCAAGAATAATAATCTTTAGATCTGTAGTCACCTATTATGATTTTGGCTTTTCTTTCTCTGTAGTATTTTGTGTGACTTTAAACAAACCCTTTTTACGACCTAGGCGATTTGCAGGTTGTAACTGCTAAAAGTTTTTGATAATTATTCCACTCCTGCAAGCTGCCTGTAGTGTTTTCATTTTGCCAGAGCTGCCATCCATAGTATTACTGTGTCACAGAAACACTTAGTGGGTGTTATTGATATAAACCATCACTAATGGTATTAATTCTTGTGGCTTCTCTATTCTTATAAGCATCTGATCTCTGAACATAGACTGCACCTTACTTAAACTGTGTTACGATCCTAAAATTGTATTTCTTTCTAGTTCAAAACCTTACCAATTCAAAGTTAAGTTTTCTTTCTTGTAATCTGTTATTTGCATGACAAATTTTATGGTGATGTATAATAATTCTCTTCATGCTTTTTGTTGCTTGTAGATTGTAATCTTTTTCACTTACGAATATGGCTTTTTTTGGAGCACTTACTTTAAGGACCGTAAAAGCAATCTCTTCCTTCCTTCCTCTCTGTGCCCAAGTTCTATTCCTTGTATGAGCCACTCGTATGTTCATCTCTTTGTCAAAGTCCACTTTCTGCTTTTAGGAAAGTACTATTCTTTATTTGATGAGGTACATACATCTTCCATCCTTGATTATGCTTTCTATGGCTTTTCAGACTTCCTTCACAAATGTGACTAGCAGATATTGGGCAGCACTTTTTTTTGCTTTTCCTAAATAGTTTGCAGTGCACTAGTCAATTCTCCATTCGTCCCACATTTTGCCGTTCTGATGATTCCACTTTGCTAAAACATCTAATAGGTTTTCCTCTTTAGTTTGTTGAATATACTCTTCTTACATAAATGCTTTGCTGTTGTAGATGCACTATCCTATTGTCTGTTATCTGGGCTTGTGTTTTTCTTCTGCACTTGGACTGTAACTAAGTGGTCCATAGAAGGTAGCTAAGGAAAAAGGGCCTTTTGTATGTCAATTTACATTCATTATCTATATAGGAATATATTATGTACAGGAATCCTGCTAGACATTCAGATGTTGCGAAAGACAAATACTGATCTACACACTTGTCCTGGTAGAATGCATAGCAAACTTCACATAGATTTCTGGTTCTGCCTGTGTCCAGCAGTGGATGCTGTTCATCAAACCATACAGTATGTAAATTTTGGAATTTAGATATTCCTGGAAGATTGAAGACTGATTGAATGGAGTTCAGGGGAAGCTTTTAAAAAGCTAAATATAGTCAGTTATTTCTCTCTCCCAGCAGGATTTTAGATTGCATGAGTTAATATAGTATCAAGAGGAGTATAATTTAACTGAAAATGCATTGTGAGAGAATTTGGTCACACCATGCCTTTCCCCCTGCGAGAATCTTCACTTATTACTTGTATTTTCCTCTGCAATTGAGAAAAATCAGCATGATGTCAGTCTGTGTTCCTTTAGTATTCCTCGTGACATTTAATGTCTATCATCTTCAAAAAGTGAGGCAGGAAGCTGACTAGATAGCTACAGGTGACTATGCTTGAGGAGAAAGGTAGGATGAGTTAGCAATGTAGTTAAAATAGTGATACATTAAAGCAAAAATTGTTGGTTTACTTTCCTCTTTGAGTCCACCTATATTACATTCAGAAGACTGTTACATAGTAGACTAGCAAACCCAGACTTTAAATAAATAGCTTTCGAGTATTAAAGGTTTGCTGGTGCTAGCAGAAATTTCTGATGATTCTCATGTAAAAAGTGTCAGCTACCACATTGCTTATCAAAGCACATAGGGAAATGGTTTTTGCTTCTATAAAGTTACAGGTGGTCACAATAGACAGGGCACCAACATCTGTCATGGCACTATGAAGGGATTGCCTATTCTATTAAGCTGGTACAGTTCTTCCCTGGAAACTGCTGTCTGGACACCTTCAGTGAAGAATTTATTTGCAGTGGGAAAGTTACTATAATCTCACCACACTCAGTTATGGCTTCAGGATCATCCTCAAGTAATGTATATACAAGTTACAGAACCAAAATATGAGCATAAAGTTATTAATTGAGGAGTTATTAAGATACCATGTGATATCCATAGGAGGTGTTCAGAGAGCTTTGTAATGGGCACAATAGCAATGATTAGAGGAAGGAATGCTGATCCCTTCATGCATGAAATAGTTTATCCCACTATGGAGCCCAGGAAACTAATAAAACTTCTGTGGACCAAAGCCATAGAGGCTTAAATTGACCAAATTAAGGCATTTTCTAGAAATGCTTGCCTTTTTTTGTCCATTTTGTTTTGCATCACTTAGGAATGAAGATCAGAAGAAGCAAAGAGTAGAAGGAATAATCTCAGTTACTCATCACAGTAGATCAATAATTATCCTTGCAATTTTTAACAGTTTGAAAATATGAAAGTAGTTACATTAAGGGCTTTTTCAGTTTTTACAGTGAATTTTAGTGATTCAGAAATGTTTGTGATTCAAGATATGTGGGCATAATTTAGCGTGGTACTGATTAGAAACCTGGAAATAGATAAGCAGAACATAAAGGCAGCCATTGCATGTATATCTTGATAAGGTCTATAAATGTTTCTACACGAAACACATGCACGAAGATTGCAAATTTTCTTACATTTTAAAATGTTTATACCATTTCCATCTACTCTTTTCTAGAAATGTTGTTCTGTATTTCCCTATCAGAAAAATTTTTAACAAGAGTATATGCCATAAATATACCTTGGAATAAAAGACAATATATAAACACTTCTCGCATTTCTTTTATGTATGGTATGTGTTTTTTCTTTCAAACCATAGTTCTGAACACTGACTCTGTAAATCTTATTATATGTTGTTTGTATGAGAATGAAAAAATATGAAATGCTGTACAATTTAAAACTTCACTATTTAGTTGCTGATGTTTTCCACTGGATGTGAGTACCAAGTTGAATGTTCAAAGGAGATAGCCTTTGCTTTAGACTATCAATATATAATCCCTGAATATTAGTGCCCCATAATTGCTTTATCCAGTTGGAATGTAAAATCTGATGACAAACTGAAAACTTGAAAGAAAACGGTAGTGGAAACTAAAGATCTGAATTGCTGTTTGATGTCCTAAAATTAGTAAAGGAAAGGAATTCTTCAGTGTTCGTGAAGAAGTTTGAGAAGAAATTGGAACGGGAATCAACTTTACTGTTTCCCTGCTTTATATTACGATTATAAGGAAATCTCTATCTGCTGAAACCTAATATGATCCAGTATACATTATGCAAGTTTTCATAAGATTTAACCAAACTAACTAATAGTCATTTTGTGAGATAAGTTGATGTCATATCTGCCATTCTCATGGAAGAAAAATTCAGGCAACAATCCTTCTGCCTTTTGCAGGTATACCCGTCTTTTAACCTAGGAGTTTACCTTTGATTTTACCTAGGACAAAATCACACCATACAAAGATCTAATTTCAGACTTTCAACGTAATTGTTTCTAAGTACAAAACATATTATACATGTATAGCAATGGATTACTAACTTATATGTTAAAAACAGGCAAGAATTGTTTTGATTTAAAATCTTTTATTCAAATGAGAATAACGTATTTACCATCAAAGATTTACATTCTTATTATCTCCTCAATTCAAAAGCAAAAACCCACTTGCAGCCTCTAGGCCATGGGATAAAGTCACAGAAATATGGGGATAAAAATGCAAAATTGTCCTCACACATTCATAATTTTCACATCTCAAACATTTTTCCCCCCAATGGTTAATGGCAGAAGGAGTTGTTTAATTGAGGTTTTAGTGCTCTTTTTGAGCAAAGAAACCCCACCTTCAAATATTGTCTCACTCCTAAGTATTCCAGTTTCTTAAAGGGCAAGTCTGTAGAGAAGGAAATAGAAATAATATGAAGAAAGCCTTTTTAATGTGATTTTTAAAAATTCTATTTTGTGCTGTTATCTAGCGATGACTTTTGGAATACAGCACCTCTAATGTAGTTTTACATGATACATAATAAAACTGTGGAACTCACTGTGATTGTGTTATTGACTGTCAAAATTCTCAAAAAACAAGAAGAGTACTTTAATATTATAGCTATTAATGATAAAAAGACGTCAACATTACATGAGGTGAAATATAAATATTTACAAGATGTGAAAGACTTTTCAAAGAAGTCTTCACTTATCTTGCACAAAAGAGATGTGGACAAGATATATTGAAGATGGTATTGTGGGATTTCTGTTTCATTATGTTTTTGTTCTTTTGAAGGAGACTAGTTACTATCCAGAATGAAGAACACGATTTGGAACAGTTAATTTGGTAATTTATGTCATTAAATTTGATTATTTCATTTTTATTATGTATGTGTTTTAAAAGCATGTCATTCCTCTAAACAGTATGGATTAAGGGTAAATTCTCAATCTGGTTTTTATATTTCATGTTTGGAGATGTTTTGTTTGTTTAGGAAGTGGCTTAGGAATGAGCTATTTCCCTCCTCTATTACACATCATCTTTTTTAGTGTTTATTTATGTGTATTGAAACTACACCTAGAAGTCCAGTAAAATATGCTAGAAATTGCTGTAGAACAGAGCAAGAGATACTTTGTTGTACAGAGTTTAATGTTCAAGTATAATACACCAGTCAACAAATGTTTACGGTGCAGTGCAAAGAGGCAGAAAGATAATATTGGTCAGCAAAATATTCACTGATCTGAGTACATCAGAAGCCTGCTAAATTTTTCTTGTTTTGACAGCTGAGATATTTAGAGGAAAATAACAGATTGCTTTTGTTAATGCTTTTTGAGAATTATTTCTAACCTTGAGAGGCAATTGGGGATAAAGAATAAAGGTGGTTTGCCAATTCAGTGTGGAATTTGACAGCTTGCTAGTGAATGGAGAGAAATGATGGAAACGTGAAAGGCATATAGGTCTTCCTCTGCAATGGTTTTCCACTTTTCAGATACAAAGAAAGAAATTACATACTTAAATAGTCACACAGTTGTTTTGCAGTGTTGTTTTGGATGGAGATAAACAGAGGAGACTGCACTGATCAAGTTCATGAAAAGGTTCTTTGCTTCTATATATAGAGGAAATTAACACTTTTAAGGAATCTCATCTGTGTAGATGAAATGAGAAAGCAGTAAATAATATAATGATGCCCTGAAGAAAGAATTAGCCAGATTTAAACATTTCAGATATGGAGAGAGAACTCCAAATGAAGACTGATGAGAGGGCTATAGGTGTTTTTAATGGGTAAAAATGATCATGTTGACTACAATGACTCTTTAAGAAAGAAGAGTAAGAAGAATAAAGATCCACTTAGCTATGTTGGTAATTACCTAGTTATGAAATACATAGAATAAGTTGTCAGGGTACAGGCCCTGGCATTAGTTTGAACTTTCATGAGACATACCAAGGAGAAATGGATCTTACCTGTTATCCCATATGTTACTGGCTTGTGCACCATGAAAAAGGAAGAGCTCAAATGTGGTTTTGAGAGATTCATTATACTTCTGGCTCAAAATATCTTTGTACCTTTACCAGTAATGAAATTTCCACCACTATTGGTTTGATAATGTGCACCACATGCTCATAATGAGTTAACTCCCAGAGAATCTGGGACCCATATTCTAAGTGGAGTGCATCAGTAGAGAGACACCTCTTCAAGACCTCTTGCAATTTTCTCAAGTTCATATTTCAAGATTCTACCCATAAATGCAATGCTTATCTGCATGTCACAAGATCTGTAGCAATGCACTAAAGGAGTAAGATAGGTGTACTCACTGAAGTTGGGCTTGAGCTAGAATTTCTAAATAAGACTCTCCTGTGTAAGACTTAAAGAGGCTAAGCTCAAAGTCCTTGGGAACTTCCTTGAACAGCTGTAGATGAGTTCTGGAAAACAATCTATAGGACATGCAATTGAAATTCTAAAGCAAAACCCAAATACCCGGCAGTAGGAAACCAATTCTCAGACTGAAGCCCTTCAGAAGCCCTGAGCCTGTGAAACCTAGACTAAACCTAGACATCGAATCCAGGGGAGGTTTTTATACCCTTCTGCTTGCCATGCAAGTGATACTAACTTCCTTTAATTGAAGCCATAGAAATTTGGTGGTGGAAAACTCAGACAAAAATATTTAAATTGTATATCTTTGTTAATGAAATAATTTAATATTCTAGTTGTTTCTTATTTTGGAGCAACTCTTTCTTCTGTGGCATATCCAAACTTTAGCTGTGATGTGATCCTGAAATGCAGCCTGCTGGTTAAATTTATGAGTTTGGAGGTTGTGTTGGGCATGGAAGATGCAAGAATAGCAAGAGAAATATTGTACCAAAACCATACTGACTGTAGCCAGATTTGGAAGGTAATCATCTTCTCACTGTTAGAGGCCTGGTCTGCAGATAACAAGTTTTTGTGTCTGCCATCCTGCATTACAAATAACTGGTTTTGTTCTTTTCCCCATCCTGACAGTGGTAGTATTAGAACACTATATTATGTATTTGATGGGGAAACACTAGTGCTGCCATTTGACAGGGTTCTAGGGATTTTGTTTTTATTCAAATGTTTTTGATCAAAATGGTGATATTGTTTGACTCTTAGGCCTGAAGATAGAGTGAGAAGCACTCTGCAGTGTTTCAGAATTTAAACACAAAACTGCTAAGAAAACACTTACTTTGAGAATTAATGAGCTAAACCTGATTTTGGAAACTCACGAAACCTTTAAAAAAATTTAGGGAAGGCAGTGAAGGCAGTACAAGGAGCTCTACATTACGTTACAGCTGTTACTTGATCCACTTTGTTTTCTGCATTCATAACATAAACTGCTCAAAGCATAGGACTTATGGACTTTATGAAGCTCCATTTCTGCATATGGAATCAATTCTTCTGGTACCACAGTGCACTTCTCTTGATTCTGATCCTTTCCAGATCAGTAGTTAGTATATGGTGTTACAGGACAATGCAAATTCCATTGACTTCATCAAAATCTGTATGAAGTATATGGATATGAGTATATCAGGCATAGTCTCAAAGAGAGTTAGTAATGGGTTTTCATTGTTGCCTTAGCAAAGGATCTGTGGTGCTTTTGTCTTACTAGCACACTCATATTAATGTGGCTTCTCAGTTCTCTTTGGGCTTTGATAGAATTTTTTAACTCAACATGACGCACACATCTTGATAGTACCAACTCTGTAAGTTTACTACTTTTGCCAAGAAGCCCTATTAACTTGTTTCTCTAGTAAAGATACTTAAAATGTTTTTAGAACTTCAAAGTACATGTGGGCTCTGTCATGTAAACTAATTAATTTTTCACTTGGAGTTTTTAGAATTATTTGCAGCTTTTAAATAGGTATATATCCTTCATGTAGTTTAGAGCATCAGTTCTTAAATTTCTCTTTCTAAATACATAGAGTGAGAGGGGAAATTGCCACTTTTTAAGAGGGAAAAAATGCCTTCTAATTTTATTATCACCTTCAGCTGGACATGAGGTTCCGAAAAGCTCATGCTTTGAATAAAATGGAAGAGAAAAAAAACTTGTGAAAATGCTTACAGATCAGCATTCTTACGTAAGAACTTAAAACATATGAAACTATTTTTTGTAAATAAAGAAAATTAAATCAGGACAAATCTGGGGAAAGATGAGAAGAAGGAGGTGAAAAAAGAAAGTTTTGAGATAGTGAATATATCAATTTCTGTTTCAGTTGTTAACAGGAATTTAGGCCATTCCTATTACAAAACTCAGGGTGAGTATGTGTATGTTGTGAAAACAGAGGCAGTCTCTTTAAATTCAATTAATTGACTCCTTTGATCTGTATATACTGCAATCTGGCTATTTTATGTGTTAGTCTTTGCAGAAGAGGAAAAATTGAGATTTTTTTCAGTAGTCAGTTCTCTTTTCATGCTTTGAGGTGATACTTTCCAAAGTCCGAGTTTAATGACCCTTTATTTGAAGTTTAGGAACAATACTACTATTAGTAGTAGTACTTCATTTGATTATGGGAGGAAGAAGAAATACAGTTTCCACATGAAAAATAACTTTTTTTCTCCACTTCCAAAATAAAATATTAACACAATAAAACACACATGATTACTTGCACAGCAGCCTGGGCAGGGTGCCTGAGCTAGAACAATAAATAGTATGGAAAGTGATAATTTTTATAGTATTCTCTAGATGAAATAATTGCTTTTCTAGAGACGGTGAGTACTTAGTCACTAATTGCATCTGGCTGAAATTTTACCTCCTTGTGTCAATGGTTCTTAATGGAATCTTTCCTCCTTTGTGACATCTGCTTTGCAAGGCCTGGTTTCAGAGGTAGATCGTTTTGTTCTTTAGGGATAACTAGGACTCTAGTAATTGAAAAGTTCACAAGAAACCTTTCAACACAAAATTCTAAAAGTATCATAGATGCTAGTAATGTATTTGTGTACTCTGGGATTGACTGTCATTGTCAAAGCTTTGTATTAAATTCAACCTGATGATCTTGCGTTTCAGACTAAAATTCTAAATTTTGTTTCAAAAGTTTTACTGGAACTATTTCACAGGAGTTACACTGTCTTTCAAACCAGCTGACCAAAATATGGTTTCATAAATCCAAGTATTGGTGACGTTGATGCTGAAGGAGTCATTGAAACCTGAGGAAAAGTTACTCTGCAAGCTACAAACACTCAAGCATTAAGTGCCCATGCATTGCTTTGTTGTTTTTGTCCTTTGCAAAAAAATGCATGTTTCATACAAAAAATAGCATCATCAAATTTTACATTTGAAATACAATTAATTTCATGAATCGTATGAGTAACTTAAAGGTTACTATGGTAACATTGTCATGCATTTTTCAGTTACTTTAAGTAAGAGCTATGAATTAAAGAGGTGACTAATCATCAAAGTGCTGTATGCAAAGTAGGTAATGTTATGACAATTTGTGGACCCTATTCAGCACACAGTGATTGGTTTAAGTGCCTAACTTCAGTGCCTGCCTTACTTGCCCATGATTTTTGTACTTAAGACATTTATATACTTATAGTGGAATTTCTCAATGAATATTTCAGAAGTTTTAATAGATGTAATGTTATTAATTGTCTTTGAAACCTATGTGTTATATTATATTACCTAGTGGATGCAGTACTTGGGGATGCATGTTCTAATGCATCTAGAGTTTTTTTAAATGTGGATGAGACAGATGTTTAATTCTGAAGATGCAGAAAGAACAGAATTGATTATGAAACAGGTAATTGTAAGAAACTAAGAGCTCTATTTTTGTCTCTTCCTGGGTGCAACTATTGTAGGTTTGGGTGGAAAAGAAGTTTTGCCTCTTAAGATATGTGAATGCTCCATATGCAATTTTTAACTTGACAGGATAAACTGATTTTCTGTTTTAAAATCTGAAGTTACAGGAGATACAACTTCAAAGTGAATAGTGAATCAGAGCTATGTTTATCCCTCTTATATGTCAGAGTTTAAGTGCAATGTTTTATGTATACAGTCATCATGACAGTTAAAAAGGCTATAAAGAAAAGCAATTATATAATTGCTTTAAAGAATTAAGTAGCACAGATAAAGGCTTTTAGAAACTACAGAGCAGTTTTAATAATTATATCACCTGAAGTCAAGCTGCAAAATTATGTCCTAATTATTTGCAGTGAGTAATTATCTATAAAGTTGTAAGCTTTAAAGATTTTATGAGAGTAGGGGAGTTCTTTGATTTATTTTTTTTCCCCACACAAAAACAATACCCCATCATTTTCTATTTTAGCAGTTTTCACAATTTAAACATTAAATTCTTATTGTTGCTTTTAGTTATATTAGTAGTGTGTGTTTTGCAATTCTAATCTTCACGGTTTTCTTTCTTTATCACCGAAGCAGGCCTTTTGAAGCCAGGGAATTTTTCATAGCAATATTGACAGTGTTCGCATTTGCATGATGACAGCCAAGGAATGGAGCAGTAATTTTTGAAATTGCAGAAGTATTTAGAACACTGATAAAAGCTGAAATATATTTTTGATGGATTGAAGTTAAGCATACATGATTTTTCCTGCTGTCAAAAGGCTCTGAATTTAGTGAATATTTGCCTGCTGTGAGAATGCAAGATTAACATCACAACCATCACCCGGGCACCCAAACCCTGCAATTTAATAGCTTTTTAGGTTCTTTCCTTTTTCTAAACAGCAATTAATCTCATTTTAGTACAATTTTCTCGTTTCTGAAGTCGCTCATTGAGTCGCTGTTTTGTTCATATTTGGCTTCAGCTCCTCTGCATAGTCATTAAAGTCCCAATTAATGTCACCTTTAGCTGAAGAGTACTCATTTTTATTGAGAAAATGACAGTTGCTGCCATGAGTAGTGCAGTGTAATATACATTAATTGCCCTGTAACACTGGTAATTACGAGTTTTTCAAGCCTCTCAGTAAACTGTCATGCCTAGACAAGACTGTGCTAAAATAGATTACTCATTAGGGAGACCTGTCCTGTTTTCTGGTGGGTTCTTAGTGTTGGTTTAAAAAAAATCTTGAGTTTGAACAAATAGTTGCCAAAAGCAATTTCCTACAACAACATGTCTGTGTTCGGTTTTCCAGCCATCTCTTCAGCCTGCGGTCAGCAAACAGACAGGGTGCTGTAGACTCTAGAGATGTCAAGGTTTTTATTTAGGTGGCTCACAAGGATAAGCTTAGCAATGTGTAATTCAGTGTTTAATATAAATGTTATTAAAGCTGCCTTTTTCAGTGTTGTGTTTGTAACAGGTCTACCTGGCATTTTAGAAGAGCAGTGAACATCATCAATATTTTATGCTCCCAAAGACTTCAGCACAGTGCTCCAGAATGTCCAGGCAGTTGGAATTACTAAACCTGTTCTCAAATAATTCTGTGGCAGAACATCAGGGATTATGTTGTATATTATGGGGAATGATTATCAGGTCTTTCAGGAGCCATATGGTATTGCAAGATGTATATATATATTAAAAAAAAATAGAAAAAATATGTGGAAATAATTTGGTTAATATTTTGACCACCTTGACAAATGAGGCTTTGATGCATATATTATTAGAAGACCCACCTGCTGACTGACTTGGGAAATGGTGGGAAACAAGGAATGTATTTCACTGCTCTCTCTTTCTGTTGCTCTCCTATGTTATGTTTGTTTTTAAGGACAAAATAGTCTCTTTTAAAGCTCATTGTGGCATTGAACTGACAAAAGAAAACCTTTGTTTTATCTTTGTTATAACACCTGCTTTAGGCAGTCTGCTCTTTCGTGCTCTCTCTAAATGAATTTTGTCACAGCCTTTCATATTCTTCTGTGGTGATGAGCTAATGATAGTAGATAGTACAATTTGTGCTGACCAGGTAGCAAGTGCCAGCTTGCAGCTGAGAATAGTTTAAAGAAATAAATAAAATATAGCTTTATATCACTGATTTATCCATTACATGGCATTAATAGTGAGAAACCTTGGTGTGTTTATCTGTTTGTATTGGTGTGCATTTATCGAATTGTTTATGACAAGACTAATTGGGGTAATTGTAGACACTGAAATTACCTGTCAGCTATATGTAACCACACTCCCTTTCTTTCTGACAAATGATGACAACTGAGGGACCCCGTAGCATTACTCATGATGGCTTTTCGAGTGGTAATAAGGACAATAGGGGCCCTGGCTAATTTGACATGGACAGCCTTCACAACAAGAAGCCAGCTAAATGACTTGTCAGTAGGGGAAAGAAGTCAGAAAAGTAATGGAGTCCCCCATGGCGCTCTGACAGGGAGATGAGGCAATTTCAATGGAAAGTGAAAAGGCTTCAGTTTGTCAAGTATTTAGAACAATCAGAGAACAGCTAGAGGCTGGAACCTGACAATAAATTTGTGAACCATGGTAGCAGTTTCATATAGGTCAGTTATTTCATAATGGCTGTGAAGCTTTCAGAGGTTTCTGCTTTCGTAGCATACTTCACATCAGCCAACTGGTGCTTTGTCACCTTAAATTTGTGCTTCACTTTACACAGTAGGAATAATGGTTAAGGTTACAGAGGAACGGCAGTGTAAGACAGCATGATCTGCAGACACCAATCTGTTGAAAAGTAAACAAAAATTTAGATAGTAATACTGTGATTGCATCGATTACAAGCTAGAGGTGTTAACATGTTATGATTTTGGCCTGCATCCTTTTTGTGGATAAGTAAAGTACTTAATTTCTCATGGACAAAACCAATAAAACATAAGCCTCTGATCCTATCCTTTCTCCCTACTGAACAGTTAAAATTTCTTAAGGTTCATTTCCTGATGCTTGTTTTTGAAATGTATTCTGATTCTACAGTTTTGACATCTGAGACACTGTTACTGATGACACAAAAGAATTGCGATTTTTTTTTTTTGACGGCTCAGCAGAAGGTGATCTTCCAAAGTGTTTTTTTAAAAATCGCAACCTTTCAGAATTAAATACCAGTTCTGTGTCTCACTGATCGGAGGTCTTTTTATCTATGGCTTCAGGAGTCTGTTGGGTTGGTGTTGTTGGTTGAGGGGCTTTTTCATATCAGTGGTTTTTACCTGTTTATTTTCATAGAGATAAAAAGTCAAAGTATGATTAAAGCATTGTTTGAGTGCCTTCTGAATTCCTGATGCAGGCTCCTGAATTCTTTAAACGTGTTTATGAATTGAGCACAGATGTAGTGAGAAGTATCAACTTGTCCTTTTTGACAGGGATTGTTTTGTTAGTAAATAGGAATGAATATATTAATTTTACTTTTTTTCTTGGATTCTGATTCCTTCATTTTACCAAATGTCCTGTTTCTTTGAGATTTTAAAGCTAGTGCAGAGCTTTTTGTTTTCTCTCTTGCATAAAAGTCTTAGAATAGAAGCTTTCTGTGCCATATTTAAAAAGTTGCCTGCATTATTGACATGTCCTGTTCCCCCACCCGTATGCATCACCCTTTCCTCATTTTTTCCAGAGTTATGCTCTCAGAGTTTCATCACTTTGATTTGAAGGAAATTTAATTTAGGCCAGCTAGGAACTTGGCCCTTGTTTCCCAGTATCTGAACATTTCTTTTTTGTAGTGATTTTACTGAGGAAATATGCTGGTAAATTGAAGGAGCTTGTCATTTTGCAAGGTGGGTCATTGAGTCAGAGGTTGTAAATGTATTTTTGCTCTCCACAAAACAAACGAACAAAAAAACCACCTCACCCATATGAGGTGATCTTTTGAACATAGTATGTCTATACCTGAATCTCCTTTTTTCTGCTTGCTTGTCCTACATGTTTATCTAAATTTGCCAAGTATCCTGCCTAGTTGTTTTGTAGGAAGTTTCTCCATCAGAACTAAAGAAATTATCAACATATGCTAAAGTATCTATTAGCACATGGGTCCGTGGTTGGTGTCACTGTCATGATTTTGGGGTGTTTGATAATGGGATGATCTACGCAGCACCAGGCTTGCTGGAATCAGATGGGATTCATCTTTCTCTAGAAGAGAAGAGGGTCTTTGGGTTAATGGGACTCATGGACAGAGCTTTCCCCTCTTTTGATGGAGGAAGGGGATAAGATCAGGCTCACCTGTGATAAGCTGTGAAATGACATGCCAAGGTTAAATGGACGAGGTGCTTGCCCTGCACAAGAGAAGCTGCCCTTTAAATCACAGATGGCTTGAGTGTGAAGAATTCTCTCTGAAGAACAGCTACAAGCAGGTCGAAAGCTTATGGGTAAGAATCAAACACCAAGGCAGCAAAGGGAATGTTGTGATTGGTGTCTACTACAGGCTGTCCAGTCAAGGGGAAGCTGTTGATGAACCCTTGTTGCTCCAGCTACAGAAGGCATTACACTCACAGGCTCTTGTCCTGCTGGGGGAGTTCAACCACTCTGATATCTGCTGGAAAAGTAGCACAGTGAGCTGTAGGCAATCCAGGAGATTCCTGGAATGCATAACTTCTTGAGCCAGGTAACATAGACAGCCCTACCGGAGGGGATGCAATACTGACGATCACCAATGCAAGAAAGCTAGTCAGGAACATCAAGATGGGAGTGGGACAAAGTGCAGCCTGGGATAAAGTGATAGTGCACTGATGAAGTGTGCAGTCCTGAAGAATATGAGTCAGGCAAAGAGTAAAGTCAGGACCCTGAATTTTTAGGAAATCAAACTTCAGCTCTTGAAGTAGTTAGTCAATAGGACTGTCCAGGAAACTGCCCTAGGGTACAGGATGGGAGTTGAACAGAGTTGGCAGATCTTTAAAGACTTTCCATAGAGCACAAGAGCTCTCCATCCCCATGCCTGAGAAATCAAGCAAGGAAGGTAAGACTGGCATGGCTGAGTGAGGACCTGCTGGTCAAACTAAAGGGCAAAAAGCAAATGCACAGAGAGTGGAAGGAGGCACAGGTATCCTGGGAAGAGCATAGGGATACTGCATAGTTGTGTAGGGATAGGGTCAGGAAGGCCAATGGGCTGGAACTTTGCAAAGGATACAAAGACCTACAAGAAGGAGTGCTGCCACTATGTTGGTCAGAAAGAGAAGGTCAAAGAAAGTGTATCTTATAAATAAGTATGGATTGTATTTCAATGGCACCAGGAGTTTGGGAGACTTTTTCTCAATGTAGTGACAATACCTTGGTCTTCTAACGTTGCTGGCTAAAAGGTATCACTCATAATATCTTTTATATCTTTCCTTCAATAAGAGGTTTCATTACTAAGTTTGATTTAGGGGGTATTTTCACTGCTTTCATCACATTTAGTTGCTGGCCTTAGAGGAAGAGGATTCTTTTTTAAAAAATTTCTTTGAAGGCCATTGCCTATTTCATTTCTCACAAAAGATATTAGAACTTAGGAGGACTGACAGAAGATACCTGTTATGGCAAGAAACATCTGTTTGAGAACGAGTGAGGACAATTTAGTTCTGATTGAGGACATAGAAGAATATTTCATGCAGTGGATTAATTTAACTAAATATAAAAATCTCAGGACCAAAAAAGTCATGACCAGTTATTCTTTAAAAAAGTTTTATCTAGACTAGATTATATTTGTAGCAACTTGAATTAAATAACGCTTCAATGAAAGTAAAAGGGAAAATGTTGATTGAATTCTGAAAGGCATTAAATAGATATATAAGGTTCTACATTGAATTTGAGGGAATTAATGGAGACCTTTTTCCATTATCAAACCTTTGAATACTTGTCAGGATTCTGTATTGCTATGTACTTATGACTTTTTTATAAATATTGTCATTATATAATGGTGCATGGGCCTATGTTAGTATATTCAAAAGTATAAAGTATTCAAAACATAAAATCGGTGAAGAAAATGAGTTTTTTTCCATAGAAAGTTATGCAGGAATAGTAGAAATCTGGGTTTTTAATTCTTTCTCCTTCTGACTAAAATATAACCAATATAGCCAATGACAATCTCAATTCCTGTACTGAGTATCACTGGAACAGAAATGCAGAACAAAATCATTTATACCAAGACTGGAAACAGATCTGTGCATATCAATTGTATTTCTGTTACAGCAGATACTGCCATAGGGGTTTAGGGGATTTGTATGTCATAGTTCTGGGTTTCCTTAAGTGTAAAGTCATCTGCAAATATAAAATTCTTTGCACCTATACTCTGCCCATTACTTTGAATTAATAAAAGCAAAGTAGATAATAACACATTTTAGTTTTCATAGTTACTAAATCAGATTTTTTTTAAGTTCACAGCCATTAGGAATATTTCCTGCTCTGTCCTATTACTTTATTAAATTGTAGAAGGAAATGTTTTTACAAGAGTACAAGATACCATGTTCAATTTGTAAATGCAGAGCTCCCTCAGTCCAAAAAAAAAAAAAAAAGTTTAAGACCTTTTATACTGTGTAATGCTAACTGCCCATTCTACATTCTTGCAATGTATTTATTTATTTTATTCCAAAGACACAGTCACTGCATGTGTACTAGCAGATATAAATAAGTGATGGGAAACCTGGGGCAGTATGTAGGTTGAAATATAAATAGCTTTACACAGAGAGGAAGTAAATACAGTTAGATATGATTAAACTGCCTATAACCAAGAATTTGTATGTTTTTGCTAAAATTTTTCATTGCAAAAGAAGTACAAATTATATGAAGTGCACTTTCCCAATATGTAGTCTTAGTAGTCCTCTAAACTCTCCAATCCAGTAAGTACAATAATTGATTTGCTTTCTCCATATGTGCTTTTGTTTCTCTGAAAACTATGGAAGTAGGTTGACCATGAATTAAATAGACACTGGTACTCTAAAATCAGGAGAAGCATCTTCCACACAGAAGGAAAAAACAACAAAAGTCACTTTTTCTGGTTGGTCCTCCAGTACAAGATGGACATCCATATGTTAGTGTCTTCTATGCCTGAGTATCAAAAGAGTCTTTTTTTCAATGAAGATAGTGCAACGTATTTCCTCTGTTTCATTTCTTTAAACCCACACTGTCATCTTTGGCTACTCCAAGTTTACTTCCTACTCAAGTTTCCATGTAAGTCTAAAACCCAGGAATGCAGGGGATAAACATATATGTGCCAAAAATGTATTTAGACAATTGTTTTGTAGGTAGTTGAGATGGAAGAAATACCTGTATATATCTAGATACATTTATTGATAAATAATGATATGTAATCTGTGAAATAGTGATACATAATCTTTACACTCTTTAAGTGAAAATCTACATGGCTACTACAAGCATCTATCTTATATTATCAAGTGTAAAATCTCAGCACGGATCTGAGATGCTGGTAGTAAATGGAAACTGTATCACTAGGTCTCCCTGTCAGTTTTACTGCACTGTCATTCCATAACAGTCAAAAAGGGTGGATGGATTATGTTTTATACAGAGTCCAGATTCATATGTAATGTGTGGAGACACATGTAAGTATCAGTAGAAGTTGGAATGAAATAAATTAATCTGATTAAATATGGCATATGTGAAAATCAGTCCTAGTTAGTGTATGTAGCATTAAACTGCCATTCCAGCAGCTGGCAAAGCTTGGTACTCCAATACTTGGAAATAATCAATACATGTACTATTGGAAATAATCAACTGCATTTAGGAACAATATTGATAACTGAAATGCCACTTGCTATTTTTATTTGGGTTTATTATATTTAGATTGTAATTTAACTATCATCTAATTAGTTTTAACTTAGTTCAATTGGAAGTAGTAAAACCTACTTACCTAATAAATGACACATGTCATAAAGACACATACAACCCCCTTATTTCCTCTGGGTCAGTCATGCATGAACTAATGAACTGCATTTTTGTTTCCCTATGTATTTTAAGAAAATGAATGCAATTTAATTTGTCCTTTTCCCCCTCCCCAAATCAAAACACAGATACAAGCTTTTTTCTCCCCTAGCTGCATTCTTAACTGTTAAAATATCCTAAAGCACTTGATCACGTTGCATTTTAACTTCCAAGTCATGTGTTGTATTAGTGAAGTGCACATGTTCCTGATTTCGGCTTAAAGTTCTCAGTCTGTTTAGCAGAACACCAGACTGGCACAAACAAGGTCCTTGCTAGGTCAAAGGCCTGAAGTTTATGTCTTTCTTAAATCTGACTTTGGTAAAAAGGTAAAAAGCACAGGTCAGGGGAACTAGCTGATGGCATTGCCTCTTACAGCCACTGATTAGATTAGCCCAACATTTATCAACTACACAGAGACTAACACTTAACCTTTTAACTGAAGAATTTTGATGTATCCTTATTTTTTAATGAGGATATTATTGTCCCAAAGTGTCCCCTAAAGCTTTAGTGCAGATTTTTTTTCTCCCATTTAACTGACTAACAGGCTTAAAATGCTTTAATTCAAAGTGTGGTGTTTATAATTGCGCTTTGTTTTGAGGGTAGAGGTTGAGTGATTTTGCCCTGGAACAATGTTTTTCTAATTATTTTATCTGTTCAGTTCTAAGATTTTGCTTGTATCTGTTCCGTTTACCTAGATTCCAAGATGTAATTTATAATTAGCTTGAATGCTAGTTGTTTTTTTATTCTAAATCATTAACTGAAAAATATTTACAATAGGAGTTCTTGTTAGAAAATATACAGTAACTTACTACTATGGGTTTACTTATTTTCTGTTATTTGTATTGGACCCTAATCACCTGAGTTTTGAAAACTAGTTCACGTATTTGCCAGCAGAAAAGTTGCCCATGATTCCACATCTTGCAATCTGGATTCAAGGTTTTCCTTCCATGTTGGAATTTGGGGCCTATAAGTGATATATTTTGTCAGTTACAAGTGTGATCATCTCACCAGAGAGCTAAAATAATCCCGAATTTACAGATTGATTGAAACAGTTGCAGCTCTTGCTGTGAGAAAGCAGCAGGCAGGTAACAAACTACTGTAATCATGGTAAATGCAGGATTATACAATTTCTACATAGGCAACAACAAGATCTCAGTGTCAGACTGAGGTGAGCTGCAGGCAGCTGGGGACCATAATCACTATGGATATGTGTTGGGATCTTCCAAGTGCCAGAATTGGCTGAAACAGATTACAGCAGCACAGCAGACTGTGATCTGACACTTGGGATATCAATAACCTAGATATAAAAAAACTGGGATAACATTATGAGTGTTCTGTAGTAAAGAATTTACAGATAGTGTAATGTCTACAAGGGGTGATAAAGTGGTGATAAAAGCAGTAGGTCACAGAAAGTTTTTCCATAATGCTTTTACCTGGGAATGTTTCTATTAAATAGTACCTTTAACTAACTTCTGCCAGTTTGGTTCTGTAAATCTTGACAAGTTATTGAGCAGCTTGAACAGAGAACCTATTACTACCCTTTGACTCCATGCATGCTACTTTGTGTTACGAGCATCAGGTGAGCACAGATTTCCACTGGACCCCACATCAAGAGTACAAGTTATATATGAGGGACTTGACTAGCGCATGGGAGTGTGTGACCACATTTCTCTACCATGTAGTAAAGTGTACTGGTAACAATAAGGAGGACTATCAGTGGGCTAGAATAATATCTGCTACTTCTCCTACTTAAAAAGAAGTCTCCAATCTGAACAGTTACTATCTCTCATTACCCTCTAAGTATCTGGAATGAGAATTTCTACAGAGGCCCAATTTCGTAAAAGGTTGCTGGAGGGCACAGGTCTTCTTCATTACTAGCAATATTCTTATCTCCTTCCTATGTTAATGCAGTGTCAGTAAGGAAAGATTCAGACTCATGATATTGAACTAGAAAATGCACTGTTTGGTTTCTCTTTTGAAGAACTGAGTTTGTAAACAGGAAAGAGAACACTAATGTTTCCTGGAAAGCAAAAAAAGAAGTGGGGAGATAGGGAGAAATTCCTGTTTATATGCTACTGATTTCTTAAAATCAGCTTTGAGAAGTGGCCGTATTTTCAGTCTGGTCTTCACTTGCCCTTAGTCTGTGTGCTTCAGCTCCATGCCCTGGCTCTAGCCTGGGTATTTCATGGTAGACTACCATATCCATATCTGTGTAAGCAAATTGTTCTTGTTATAGTCTCTCTAGTAAAATCAGTTATCTTAGAGCAGTATTCCAACATCTGGGGGTGGAAGAGTAGCCTGACAGCAGTAATGGAACAAATCAAGACACAACTTAATACCAAACATAAAAGTTTCATTAATCTGGAAGAGAAACAGCAGAAGAAAGACTTGCATTTTTTTATTACTGAGTCTCGTGTTATCTAGTCATATGTCAAAAATTTATTTTCCTGCTTAAATTAACCCTTTGATGTAGCCATATGGCTTCAAAGTAGAATTATTTTGGATCAGTCGAGTTATTCAAAGCAAATAATGTTTCCTGAAAACATTGTTTCCTAAAATTAATTACATGCTCTGTAGATGTTTAGTGTTAGCACTTATTTCAGTCTCACTGTACATTACAAAGTCAATTTTGATTTAATTTATTATAATTGAAAGTGATTATTTTATTGTTAGAAAGTAAAATGCAGAACAGACAAAGTGTTTAGGTTTAGTCACATTGTGGTTACTGGAAATTAATATACTGCATTCTAAATTAATTGAAGTAGTTTGAAACTTCCCAGATCCTGGAAATTAATAATCCTGTTTTATGAAAAACACATCCAATATGATGAAACCTGAGTATAAAAAACATGAATGTATTCTGTAGCACAGAAGAAATGATGGATCTTCACTATTGTAACTGGAACTATCCAGTGTAGTTTCAAAACACAAATGTAATGATAAAATGGTAAAAAAAAACAAAACAAAAAAGTAATTGGCTTCTATAAGGTAATACTGGTGAGGGTGAAAGGTCTAGAGGGGAAGCCGTATGAGGGGCAGCTGAGGTCACTTGGTCTGTTCAGCCTGGAGGAGACTGAGGGGAGACCTCACTGCAGTTACAGCTTCCTGGTGAGAAGAAGAGGAGGGGCAGGCACTGATCTCTTCTCTGTGGTGATCGGTAACAGGACTAAGGGAATCTGAAGCTGTGTCAGGGGAGGTTTAGACTGGATATTAGGAAAAGGTTCATCACCCAGTGGGTGGTTGGACACTGGAACAGGCTCCCCAGGGAAGGGGTCACAGCACCAGCCTGACAGAGCTCAAGAAGAACTTGGACAATGCTCTCAGGTACATGGTCTGGTCGTTGTTAAAATGTATATGATATAGAAGATACTAAACAACCTTACACTTTTCTCCTTACAGCAACTAAAGTATTATGTTCTGAATTAAGCACTTTGTGTGATCAGGCATTTTCAGTAGAAGAGAAAGAAGTACAGTCTGCTGTACGTCTTGTTGGGTTTGTCCTAATGTATCCAAGAGCAAGTGGGCTAAATATGAGCAAATATATTGATTTTCTCAAGATATATCAGTGCTTAAGCAGCTGGGAGAAAGCTCTTTAAGCTTAAAGAGAGTTACAGCACACAAAAAATGTTTTGAATCATTGATTGAATCAGACTAACAAATTAAAAATTTTGGCCAGGAGAGTATTAAACTCCTAAACTTCCAGTTTTCCAAACTGATTAGTGAGAGCAAAAACTATTTTGCAATGAACTTAAATCAGTGTAATAAAAATGAAGAGTGGTTGATTTTTTGCCAAGTTATAAATGTATTACAAAAATACCCATTTTAACAGTGTTCTCTGTATTGTTTTGTTCTTAAAAGTCAGTCATTCAGAAAATATGCAACTTTCTTTTTACACAATTCAATGTCTTGCCAAAGTCAGTTTGTTCTGTAATAAAAGTTTTCCTACAATATTCATATTGATTCTGCACATATGGAATCAACTGCTATGCTGAAAATAATTTGTATGATCTGTATGACTTTGTTTACAAAGCAAATAAAAAAGTAGCCCAGAACAAATATTCACATTTCTTTTATATATTGTATTGAATTCCTAATGAAGTTAATTCTGAAGTATTTGTCCTCATGGAATACAGCTAAGTCTCATGAAACTATAATGAAAAGCAGTCACACTTCTCTCTGAAAAGGGAAAGTTTCTCCTATTTATCCTATGCTTTTCTTTAATCAATTTAATAAATCTACACTTTAAATTTAGTGGAAGGGATGTGCAGGAGTGGAAAACAAACCATATTTCTTTTAACGTGGATTGTCCAGAAGGTAAAATGTTTGGATTAGAAAGCAGGGGTGGTGCACAGAGTGGTTGTAGTGTTACTCAAGTCTCACTATGTTTGCCTTGTTGTGAGGAAAATCAAAATTTAGCCAAGATTACTTTAGTATAGAGCATCCCATCATAAGCATACTCTCTTCCACCTACATGTACATTTATTCTGTATACATAAGCATATGTATAACTGTGCCTGGTTTTTATGTTGCCACAGCAATATATAAATGATCAGGTTAGTGCTATTCTGACTTTATTTCCTGGAAATCTTTTAATATATAATTTATAAACAACTTTTAACTTAAGAGACAGGATAGAGAACTGGAAAATAAGTATTGAGTTGAAGTTGTCTGTCTGAAAATCTTTCATTTGTTATGAAGCTTACCTCCAATTTGGGGGATGTTATGGGGTGGGTGGTTTAATGATTTGTCTATTTTCCACATTTTTAATTTGAGTGGTTTTAATATATGGATCAGTCTTGCATTTTTTGAAGTCTAAAAGTGGATAGCGTTGTTCATGGAGATCAAACTTGCTACTAATTTTTTGGTGTCTTTTAACATATCCTGTCGGCTGAGCCATTAAAGCTCAGCCATTAAAACAGAACTCTCAGAAGATATATGCGTGCTTGAGTGTATTAACAAAGATAAGCAAGTACTAAAAATTTGAAAAGCTTCATCAGACTGCAGTAGAGATAAGTTCATTTCTGCCAGAACATTCCTTTTGGTTAATGGATATCAAAATGACCTGTTTCTTTGAATTCTTACAGTACTTTTTTTCCTTTTATTTAAAAATAATCTTTGTCACTCCAGAAAATTTGTTGAGGACTTTTTTTTTTGGCTGTTGGGGGCAGTTTTGGACAGAGAACAAAGTTTTCGTAAGTTTCAACATTTCTGCTGTAAAAGCCAAAGTGAAATGTCTGCTTCAGTCCTGCTGTGAATATATCAATTATTTGGGTGAACTTGAAATGTTTTCCCTCCTGTAATTTTTAATAAAACAACAACTGCAGTCCTGCAGTGCTCAGTATTTAATGTGGATAGCTGTTGTGGCTCTGGAGAATCATATCCCCTCCTGCACTCATTTTTAGTACTTCATTGGAGTTACAAGAGTCTGACCACATGCCAACATGATAAAATAAAGGGGAGGGGGAATCACAGGGAATGCTGTTTAATGCTGAAATACATTTCAGCAAACTAAACTGAAAAATTTCTTCAAAAATTTCTTCATTTTGGTCAAAAACTACTAAATTTTAGTGTTGCTAAGTCAAAACATATTTGAGTTCTTTTGCTGGAGTTAACTTCTGCGTTAAAACTCTCCATTTTGAGTCTGATGTCAAATTGAATGTTAGAGAGTGACTTTCCAGATTTTGCTCAGCCAAGTAGTGAGTGGTACAGCTCCTTCTGCGTTGCTTGTCTGGTGTCTGTACAGTAGGGAATAACAACTGGAAAAGTAACTCCCTGGGACCAAGCTGAGTTTTGAGAACATCACAACAGGGTCTTGTTAGAAGTACTATTTACTAAAGATCCATCTGATATCACCAAGTCACTGACAACAGTAACTATAAAGAGGAATCTAATGTCATCCCTGACTTCTTAGTCAGAAAGACCAATAATCTTCAGATGTGATTAGCAGTTGGTAATTGCAGTTTTTTTGAGCTTTAAAAGCAACCTTTTTTTCTATCAAATTTATGGAAGTACAAAGAAGCATTCATTAGCTACTGTTAAATCTAATTCTGACAAGTCATGCATCGCAAATATAATCATGATCAACTATTATTTAGTAATTCTATATAATTTTGTTTGCATCTCATCCCATTTCTTGCATTGATGTCAAATTGTGATATAAAAAACAAATGGGAGTTGCTGATCAATGACTAAAATACATGCTGATGTAATCAAAATAGCATAAAAACAGAGGATCCATTAAGTACAGATCATAATGTATGCCAGAAATTAAAATAAACAACTTTGAGATGCTATAGTGTCATGAGAGATTTCAGTACATCTGTTTACCTTCCATTCATGTAAGGGAATCATGAATGAGATGGAATGCTTCAAAACAGGAGGAAAAATCTGAACTATTAAACTATATTATATATTGAGAAAGGAGAACTTTTTGTTAAATAATATTTTCTCTTGGTTTTGAACTATTGCAATAATTTCCATGTCATCATGCGAGCCACCTTGTTTTTTCATATTGCATCGTGTGAGGTATCAGTTGACTGTCTTTGCCTTAATGGGCAGAGCATTATCAATGAGGTATATTTTCTTCAATTTTATTTGGGAGATCCCTATCATACAGTCCAATGCTTGCAACTCCTGACTGAATAGTCAATATTTCTTCATTTGTGTTTTATGGGGTAATCAAAACCATTTTGCCCCCCACATGTTGTGAAAAAATGCCACATAATTTTAACAGTTCTGTGTAATATATATGTATGTATTCACAACATCCTTAATGTTTACTTACTTTTTTTTAAGATACCATCTATTTTAATGGTTTTATATTAAACCTACAAAGACAGAGTTATTGGCCAATCCTTAATACAGTCAGTGAATTCTATCTAGGCACAAAGTGATAAAGATTTTCATTCTGATCTCTGAACTTCCTTGTAGCTGTGGTTTGTAAGACCTTTAACCCCTCCAGTGCTAGGGGCTGGGAGGCTGTGGTTTAATTTGGACTAATGCACATGGCACAGCTTTTACATTAGTATTATTTCTTTCAATGTGTTGTTGTGAAATTGTATTTTAAACCAGGCAAACTATTGATGCTTTTATTGAATGGAGTAATTTATTAAAAAATATTTTAGTCTGTTGACATTTCATCATCCAATAACAGTAAACATAATACACATTTCCCATAAGACCATTCTTGAGAGCCAAATATTTACCCCTCCCTTATTCTAAAGGTAGAATTGATGGGTGAGAGGCTGGACATGACCCAGCCATGGGCACTCCCAGCCCAGGGAGCCAAACGTGTCCTGGGCTGCATCCAATGCAGTGTGGGCAGCAGGGCCAGGGAGGGGATTCTGCCCCTCTGCTCTGCTCTGCTGAGACCTCACCTGCAGTGCTGCATCCAGCTCTGGGTGCCAGCACAGGAAGGACATGGACCTCCTGGAGTGAGTCCAGAGGAGGGCCTTGAAGCTGATCAGAGGGATGGAGCCCCTCTCCTGTGAGGAAAAGCTGAGAGAATTGGGAGTGTTCAGCCTGGAAAAGATAAGGCTCCATGGTGACCTAATTGCAGCCTTCTAGTACCTGAAAGGAGCCTACAAGAAAGATGGAGAGGGACTTTTTTCAAGAGCCTAAAACAACAGGACAAGAGAGAATGATTTCAAACTGAGAGTATACCTTAGGTATTAAAGAGTTCTTCGCCGTGACGGTGCTGAGGCACTGGAACGGGTTGCCCAGTGAAGTTGTGGACGCCCTACCCCTGGAAGTGTTACAGACCAGGCTGGATAGGGCTTGGTGCTGCCTGATCTAGTGGCAGGTGTCCCTGCCCATGGCAGAAGAGTTGGAACTGGATGACCTTTGAGGTCCCTTCCAACCTAGACCATTATATGATTCCATTGTAATAACTACACTATGAGCAAGACAACAAAAAGATGTGTTTAAAGATGACCTTGTTAAAATAGAGTGATGAGTCAGAAATATACCAAAACAGGTTTGGTCTCTACTTTGAAGTACTGTTCTTAAAATTGGCATTTAATTTTACAATTCATTTTTTTTTTTATTTTAGTAATGTAAAAACTTTGAACTATCAAGCATGTCTTCCTGACAATCTCTTAAAATTTTTAGAATCTAGTGAATATAAAAGTGGTTAAAGTACATAAAATTTTAAACTACATAGACCATTTACCTACAAGTTAGTCCAACATGAGAATTACAGATTTTTTCAGATTCATCCAGAAATCCTAAAATTAACAGAAGGCAAAGGATTTTCAAAGCCATTTTAATGTTAAAGATGTTTATTGTAAATTGACAGCTTCATATTTAAACTCACCTTTCTGATAGTACACTAAAATTGTTGAGTTTGTTTCTCATTTTTGGAAAAATCTTTAAAATACATACTCTTTCACTAAGATACTGTTAGTGACTCTGGATACAAAATCAGGATAAGTAGTTGCTTGCTCCTTATATAACTTGTCTTAGATCATTTATATTTCTGAAACTGCATTAACATATAGGTGCCATCATTTAGTATCTGTTGGATTATCATCAGCTTTTGTTGCAAGTTTGTTGGCAAGTGCCAAGTAATGCTGAGTGATCATAATGGTTTAGCTCTGCTTTTCTAACATAATGCATTTGAGACCTTTATTTCAATTATTGTCCGGTGTTTCACACCACACTTCTGTTTCACATATCTTTCTACATTTTTGTCTTTACAAAGAGAAAATCTACAGTGAGAGTATGTCACTTTCATCTCTTATGCCTCTTATTTTTTAATTACCCAAAAACAGTGTAATGAAGAAGATTCTTTCTATAAACAATATGTTAAAGTAGTTAGAGATGATCCTTTCTTCACACTTTGAATCTGATATCTGGCACTTTATAGCTCATCCTTACAATGAATTTTTGTTCCATAAGTGACTGGACAGATAAAACAAAGGAATTGAGTGTACACTTCTTTGAGAGTAGCTGCTCTTTTTTTTCTCATTCAGTTGGTAGGTAACTGTAAAGAAAATTACTACTGTATGTATCTCTGTAATTCAGTTTTAGACATGCTGAAGCATAAATTCACTCACTATACAAACACAAAGTTAAGAACAGTAATAAAGTGTGTGCATAAAATGGGGTTTTTGCTGTCACATTTGATTCTGTTGCTATTGCTTTGTTCAGTTTTACTGTTAAATTTAGTTCTATTTGTAAGCAAAAAATGTTCAGCCCTACTCAGCTATTTGTACTGCAGGCAAGCTTGTTGGGGGTGGCAGGGATTGCGTTACACTCCACCTGTCACACTTTGCCTCTGCCAGGAATTTGGTTTACAGGCACAACCTCTCCATTGAGAATTTTATGCCTTTACTTACCATTAGGTTTGCTGTGTGCTTTATGAGCTTCAGTATTCACAATGCGTCCACTTCTCCAGGTGGGACAGACATAATGAGATGGTCGCCTGGTCCCAGGAACCTTTTATGAGCTATGTACTTTACAACCAGGACCTTGAGAAGAATCCTTTTTTTTTTCTTCTTCTTTTTTTCTTCTTTTTTTGTTTTTCTTTTTGTTTGTTTTTTTGGTTTTTTTTCCAAAAAAAGGGGAGGAACAGGGTGTATGAAGTGTTTGATTGGCATGGGTATTGCCTAAAGACAATATATTTTTCCCCTGAAAACTAGGACAAGGAACTAGTAATGAAGCTATTACACATTTCTGAGGTTTGGTGGTGGTTTCATTTCTTTCAACATACCTTTGATTGTTCTCTTTGCTTTAGGCGTGAGGATTAGGCAGGAGTAATCTGGATAACACTGAACCAGAAGAACTTGAGGTAGTCATCGCTATATCACTATCACTACTGCTTTTTGTTGTAAAAGCAAAAAGCAAAATCAGAAAAGTTGCTAATACTTTTTCAGTTAGAAAAGTTTGCCTGTCTTTATGTATTTAACTTCCAAGTGTAGAGAACGTTTGCAATTTGAAGATGTTAACTTTGATAAAAATCAGATAAGCCATTATTATTTATGAAAAGTAAATTCTTAAGCTATGTCTGTGGGCAAATAAGCGTAGTTCAAATTCATATTGTTCATTTCAAAAGGAGATTTCTTTTAATCTTACAGTTTTTTTAACTCTTCCTGCATTCTGGATGACTTTCTGGGATCTTGTTTTATAAATATATGTCACATTATACAGACATTTGTCTTTTTTCCTAAGGCAGAGAAAAGACATTTGAGTCTGTTTAATTTTGTTAGCAGTGGTGATATCATTCCAGATTGCTTGAAAGAGCATTTTGTATTACTAGTTTTAAGTACTGCATTCAGGAAAGTAAGGTTTTTCACTGTGTCTAATTCCCAGCTGTGATAAATACTGTATCTTATAATCTATTTGTTAAACATATTAAGTGGAATTTTAAAATAATTTAAAGATCCCACTGCTCTCATTGAAAGGTTTTTCTAGACCCAGTACATTAATCTCCCTGATGTGTTGATGGAGGACAAAAGCTTGTCCTCAGCCTTCACTCTCCTAAGCTGGAAAGACCAAACTCATTTAGTCTTTCCTATGAACAACTGTTCTTTTTCATGGAGAATGCAGTAGCCTTGCTCCATGTCTGGCTATTACATGTCTTTCTTGAATGACCTGGCTGGAGTTTCCAGATGAGAGCTAAGCAAGTCTTCAAGAAAATACAGTATTTCTAAATTCGTACTGAAAATCTCTCTCCTAACACTTTATATGATTATTTTGCCCTTTCTTTAGCTGCATTGTTTTGTAGCCCTTTACTGATCAAATATTACATGGATTGATTACTTCTTCCTCTGGAAAAGCAAAGGGAAATATAATTTCTTTATTACAACCTTTATATCTATGTGTAGGTTTGAACCAAATTGTAGCAATATTTTGAGCATGTTCGTGTTAAATTGCAGATCACATACAGAAGAAGTCAGAAGTCTGCAGAAGTCAGATTAGTTACCTGCAGTAAAAAAAAGTGGGTAACTGAAGCAATTACTAAAAAACCTTTGGTTTAGGTTCTGAATCTTTACTATTTAAGACAACAAATGTTGTTATATGGCTTCCAGGCAGTGATATCAAAAGTTTGAAACTTTTCCATTGCTGTCACCACATCTGCTTTTTTATTTGAATATTTTTCATTTAGATTTATTAGATTTTTTAANATTAGTTACCTGCAGTAAAAAAAAAGTGGGTAATTTTTCATTTAGATTTATTAGAATTTTTTTAATTAAATCTGGGGAAGAATAACCCCATGTACCGGTACAGGCTGGGAGCTGACCTGCTGGAAAGCAGCTCCTCAGAGAAGGACCTGGGGGTCCTGGGGACAGGAAGCTGGCCATGATCCTTGTCACCAAGAAGGCCAAGGGGATTCTGGGCTGCATTAGGAAGGGCATTGGCAGCAGGTTGAGGGAGGGGATCCTGCCCCTCTACTCAGCCCTGGTGAGGCCTGACCTGGAGTGCTGTGTCCAATTCTGGGCTCCTCAGGAAAAGAGAGACAGGGAGCTCCTGGAGGAGGTCCAGTGAAGGGCAACAAGAGAGCATCTCCTCTGGGGAAAGGCTGAGGGAGCTGGGGCTCAAGGAGAGATGGCTGAGAGGAGACGTCATCGATGTCTGTCAGTGTCTGAAGGGAGAGTGTCAGGATGCATCCAGGCTCCTCTTCCATGTACCAAGCAACAGGACAAGACACAGTGGGCAGAAACTGAGTNGGCTGAGGGAGCTGGGGCTCAAGGAGAGATGGCTGAGAGGAGACGTCATCGATGTCTGTCAGTGTCTGAAGGGAGAGTGTCAGGATGCATCCAGGCTCCTCTTCCATGTACCAAGCAACAGGACAAGACACAGTGGGCAGAAACTGAGTCACAGAAAGTTCCACCTGAACATGAGGAAGAACTTCTTTATTGTATAAGTGACTGAGCACTGGAACAGATTGTCCAGAGGGGTTGTGGAGTCTCTCTCACTGGAAGTATTCAAGAACTTACTGCACATAAACCTGTGCCATGTGCTCTAGGATGACCCTGCTTAAGCAGGAAGGTTGAACCAGATGACCCACTGTGGTCACTTCCAACCTGACTCATTTTGTGATTCTGTGATATTTTTTTTTTTTAAAATGTGTTTACACAGTGGCAATCTAAATATAGTATCTGGTTTGGGTTTGTTTAGTTTTTTAAAAAGTGGAATGCAGGTTGGGTTCCTGTAACATAAATCTTGCAACTCCTGCAATATATAAATAAGGTATTCTGCAATTGCACAGTTGTCTTAAATGCCCATGGGGAAAAAGATCTATCTGGTTTTATTCATCGTTTTTTGTAGTCATAGGACAGACTTCTGTGCAAAGTAAACTGAAATGAAAGCATTGAGATTATTTTACCCACAGTGATGACATGTTTGTGCCTGTATTACCTCACAGCATGTCACAAGACATCATTACATGCTACTGAGTTTTCTTTCATTTATTTCAGAATCTCATCAAGGCACTTCAGTTTAAGTATATCAAAAATTAAAAAATCACTCAGTACCACAAAGCTCTTTAAAGTCAGATTTCCATAAATTTGCACAGTACTAAACATTGGTGGTGTTAAGCAAATGAGAGCAAATAAGTACATTAAAGTGGAAACATTACTTAAGCAAAGAGAAGCTGTTCTTTACCATTTCTGTCATTTTCTGTGTGGTCTGACTTAATTTTTTTTTTAATTAAAGAATGGTTCAAAAGTGCCTGTAGGTAATCAAGAAATTATAAATTAATTTTTAATTCTTATTTTTGCTGGTTCAGCTGGAATTATAATTCTCTTAATCTCCTGAATTTACCATTTTTCTGCTGTTGCCATAGTGAAATCAGGTAGAACAGGCAAAGCTGTACTTCTTCTCTTTGAACTTAACTAAAAATAATGTTTAATCTATTGGTATGGCTTTAGAAATAGCTTTTAAAAATGTTAATGTGAATTTAGCAGCTGTGGAAATGGAGATATTCTGACCTCAAACTGGAAGTCCTATTTCCCCTCAGCAAAAATGCAATACCTGTGCAAGTTTTCCTTTAGCAGTTCATCCTAGTGCTTTAGGCCTAGAGAGGCTTGAGGGAAAAAAATGCATACAAACCTGCATCAATTTATATATACATCTTGATGTCATGTACTTCTAAGCAGGGAAGGACTTTAGGGCAGCTGGTTTTCATGACTGGGCAAATTGTTTTCATACCCAGGGCAGAATATTCCACACTATTTCAAGTGATAATCAGTTTGCATCAGTTAGCCTGATGGAAATAACTTTGTCATTGGGTAAGCCTGCATTACAAAGACTTAGTACTGAAAAGCTCCAAATGCCATTAAGAATTCATCTCATCCTTCAGGAGAATGATGCCAGACTTGCTGGGTATATTTGTACTGGTGTGTAGTAATATATAATATTTAAATGAGGTATACTAGTCTGCTGTACACAAACCTACAAACTACAAAGTTGCCTCCAGTGTAGAAATACTGATTTTTCACAAAAAGGTGATACCTCAAAGGTACAGAAAGACATTTTGAAATCTCTGGCAAAAGTCAGTAGTTGATATGGAGAGATCCTAGAAGTTGAAGTAGTTGAAATTGCATAAATGTTCACTGAGTGTTAAATGACGTGGAGTTGTTCTCTCTTCCCTCTTATTTATTGACTCTATTTTCCTCTTTTTGGTGTGTGTTTTTGGGTTTTGGTTGGGGTTTTTTTATGCTTTCCAGTTTATGATGGTCTAGCTTGTACAGACAGGAAGACCCCCACCTCTTTTGCAAGAGTGCTATAAGCTGAGGGGACTGACAAGAATATTTTTATTGTCTATATTGGTCTTCCATTACTCAGTTCAAGTTGAAAGTGTCTTCAACATATTCAGTAATCTGTACTGAGGTTGGAGCAGATGGAAACCTTATGTCAGCACCTCTCCTTAAGCTGCATTATGGCTGTTCATGACGAGTGGTTTTCTGTGAGAGACAGCTTTCTTGAGAGGTTCCTGTGGAATTCAGGAACTATTTTAAACTACTATCCTTCCTTATGTTTTGAATGTATGGTGTTTTTTGATATTGGAATCACAAATATAAGGACAAGACTGGAAAATAAGCACTTTAAGAAACAAAAAAACCTTGCTATTTTTGGCTAACAAGGGACAGCTGGTCAGAACAGATACTAATCTTATCACTTAATTTACTTACTCTGAGCTTTTATGCAATGTAAAAACCAAAAAACAACAAAGTGGCTGTGCTCAGGTGGAAGTTAGCCAAGTCTCAGAAAAGTTGGTAAAACTCATTATTCATGACGTTTCAAGCTGCTTACTCAAGCCTAATTTATCTTTGAAGGGAAAAGTGGTGTTTATTTTTCTTCTTGTTGTTACTTCTATTTTCTGTTAGTTTTGCTTTTGTCTTAAAGGGAATAGAAATAGGACAGGACTAACAGCTCAATAGGTCACACTTCTTCTGTTTAGTTCAAAATGAGACTGCTAGTGCTGTCTTTAATGCCCTTAGATGTGTGCCAACCAAAAATGTTTATTTATCTAGAAANAAAGGAAAGGAAGACATAGTCCAGCTGTCTTCCACTGTTTTCAAGACGTATTTGTATGAAGGAAAATGTTAATACTATGTGATTTTATTGTGTTGCACAGTTCTGCCTCAGTTCTCATCAGGCATGGATTGTAATATGTCACTGGCTAACTCAACTAATCTGCCATTGCTTTAAAACATCACAACTGATAGCATTTTCCCCTAATTCTTACTCTCCCTCCTTCTGGTCTCACTTATATTATACATTTTTATGTCTTCCTTTTGAACATAATTCTGTACCTTGATGGTGAGCCCAGAAAAGTTCAGGGCATAGTAAGCAAAGAAATATGAAATGCAATTGAGTTTAGTATTGGTATATACTCAGAAGGATAATAAATAATAAGTAACTTGTAAATAAATCTAAATAGCATGAATTTTTCAGAAGATTCATGCAGTGGAGCTCTATGTGTAGGTGTATAAATGGTTGAGAAGAGAGAAGGCAGAAAGGAGAAGTAGATTTCTTTGCCCCTGTTATGCACTTACTACACCTAATAATGAATGTAACAGTACAGATTGCCTTGGTGGTCTCCTGGAGTCTCTGAAACAGTCTCCAGCTTTCACCATGTGAAAATATCTCTTCTGGGAGACTGAATATTTTGCAGGTGATACATGAGACTTGTGGATCTCAGGATTCACTCCTTTCTGAATAACAACTAAATCCCAAATAATTTTCAAATATGAAGTGGGGCAGAACCAGTTTGGATTGAACAGACACTGGATATATGGATCAACTGAGAGACAAGCTGAGGAGCCTCAGGCATTAAAAATAAGTGTGTGCCAGGCACAATTAAAGTTTGCCAGTGGATTCCAAAGACAGTGAGAATATTCAAGGTCAGAGGAGGTGTTTGCCTTTCTTTCTGGGTGGGCATCAGGTGCCACTGTAATGGGCAGCAGACATATCACTTCCTTTTTCATCTGTTCCCTGCTTAATACAGATAGGTGACTTACATTTTGAGAGATACTAAATTTAAGTACAGAATCACACATAAAATGCTTCTGGCTGTCAATTATGGGCAATAGCATGTTTGGTAGTTAACTGCTAAGCAGCATTGTGTGGAGATACTCAGTATGATTTACTATCTGGTCTTCTAATTCTCTGATCTGGGAAGTTGGAAGCACAGAGGAGCTGTCCTCCATTTGTTAATTCATCTGTTACATTGTTTGTTTTATTGCATATTTGTGTATAAGGATTTGAAGATGCAGAATTGTCTAATCATTCATTCAAAATGTCTTGAGGTAGCTTTAATGTTGGCCTCAAGATTTATACTCTGCAAATACTAAACACACAGGTATATAGTGCCTTTGTTTATCAACATTTCTGCTATCAAAATTTGCTGAGCAACTTTTCTGATTAGTTTGGTTCTGTTTTACAGTAATTATTAAACAAAAATCTAATGCTGTAAGAGCAGTTCTGCCTCCTTGGTTAAATGCACTTTCAGCATATCCTGTCTTTCTGGTGAGCACTGACACCAGATAAACAGCTACACAGAAAGAAAGGATTGCTGCAAACTATGAGGCACTCACAGATTTTTCAGATATCATCTTGTGGTGGCCTTAGGATGGCCTGTTACTTTCAGCCCTAAAAATAAACAACTGTTAATCACCTAGTGGCAACATGAGTTGACCAGCACTTGTGGCTGCCTGGACTTCAATCTAACAGTACTCAAAGGCTTTTCTCATGTTTTCTGTCACCCAGGATAAGAGGCAGTTTGCAGCCAAGCATTCCTTTGGGAAGGCTGCTGTGAGTTTAACAAAATGTTTGAAATAACCTCAGTAACTCCTCTCAACACTGATCCACAGCTTCGAATGTGCCGAATCAAACAATAGTGGCCTTGCATCGACAGTCTCTGGAGAGTGAACTAATGGCATAATGTTTTCTAAGGGAAACTGAGTACCTCAGTTTCCCTTAGAAAGTACCTCAAGAAGCAACATTCCTTGCCTGGATTTAATCAGAAAGTGACACTTTCAGCAACAATATGTGGAGTATTTCTGCAGCACAAGCAACCAGCTTTGTTCCCTGCTTATTCAAAGACTACCTCCATTCTTGCAATGTATTAACTGGTAAAAACAAGTAGCACAATTTAAAATAAAAGGAACACTGCTTTAGTGAACTGGTCTTCAAATTGCATGTTCTAGAATTGCAAGAATGTTGCTGTTTTGAACAGGAACACATTAATGGACTTGCAAAACAGTGGACAGTAAAACAATGTGCTAGCACTGAGTTATGAAAGACAAATACATGATGCCACACCTAACACAGAATAGAATATTAGACTTTCTCCACCAAAATGGAAATGTTGACGCTTCTGAAGAAGATATAGAAAGCTTTTCTAGTATTGTGCCTTTCAGATTCTAGGGTTTTTGGTTGAGCTTCTTTTGCTTAGTCATGTCCCTCATCCAGGGTACCTGAAGTCACTTTGCCCTGTATTGAAATAGTTAACTAATGTAGAATTCTTGTATTTCCCAGAATATTGCATTTATCTCCAAGTTACCAAACAACATACCTGGAACACTCTTTTAGCCAGATACTGGCACTATCTTCCCAGGCAGCCAAAATGCTTTTTTTTCTGTGATGCACACCCAAGTGATCCCCCCTAGAGCCAGAAAGAGCCACCAGTGTGCACTCACAGCGCAGAAGGCCAAGGACATTGTGGGCTGCATTAAAGGGTAGTGAAGCAGTGGAACAGGTTGCCAAGGGAGGTTGTGGATGGCCCATCCCTGCGAGTATTCAAGGTCAGGGTGGATGGGGCCCTGAGCAACCTGATCTCAGTGGCACCCCTGTCTACAGCAGGGAGGTTGGAACTAGATGATCTTAAGGTCCCTTCCAACCCAAACCATTCTGTGATTCTCTGAAAAAAACTGGCCGTTATTTTCATGAAACAATCCAGCAGTATAAGGGTTAAAAATATTTCCTAAAATGTTGATGTAAGTATCATGTTAATTTTCAGTACATCAGCCCAATTCTGCTGTGCAGGCATAGGGTCACCTTGTAGTGTGTCTTTAGAGCAGAAAACCTTACTATCTGCTGCAAAGAAAGCGTCTGCCTGATTTTTGAACATGCTGAGGCTGAAAGAAAAATATGTTGTACTTTAAGTACACACAACCACTTGAGAGTTGAGCATCTGGAATACTGCTAGTAAATAAAACAAACAAACAAAAAAGTATATTTTAGTAGATGTTAGAACATGAACCAACAGAAATTGAGAAATTCAAATTTCACTCAAGGAAGGCTCTCTCCTCTTAATGACAAGCTGCCTTGAAGCTGGTATGTGTTTTCTTTCTCACTCACTGCATCAGTCTTCACTTAGAAAGCCTTGATCCTTGTAAATCACTGTAGCCTTAATGTTATTTAATCATAGTTTTTAAAAGTTAATTTCCATGAGAACTGTATTTAAAAAAAAGCCTAACTTGTCATTGAGGATTATAAAAATCCTTTATTTGCCTGGAGAACAGTACTCAGATCTGAATGAAGACGTGTAAGTGAAGAATGTGTTTCGACAGTTTGTTTATTAAAAATGTATTATGCAGCTAAAAGTTATATTGTATTTATAATATTTTAATGACAGTGACTTGCACAGTTTCTGGTGCAGTCTATTAATATGCATTTAAAACTGTGCTATGGAAAATTCTAAAATATTTTAAAGGCCCCCTTATGTCCACATAAATATCACTTGATTTGTTTTTATTTTTCAAAATGCCAAAAGCAATTAAATCTTATTATAAGCTTGATGAAATGCTGCTATTTGATTGAAGCTTTAACAGTCTCATTGCAGAGGTAAAAAGGTAACTAGAGTAAAAAAAGTTCTTTAAGATTTAATCACATCTGAGTGAGATGTAACTGTAGAGAGAGGCCTGATGTTAGTTTCCATTCACCTTTTTTTCACCTGAGAACTCTGACTTCCACATCAACTGCATATAATATCAATTTCTGGCATTCATGGAAATGCCTACCTTTCTCAGCCCAAAGAAATTCCCACTTTTGAGTCAAAACCTCCTTGTAAATGGGAGTCTCACAAAATATTAGTGTACTTTGATTTTTTCTTTGTCCTCAGTAAAAATAAGACTTCCCTCAACTACTGTGGTAACATCAAAGCTTAAAGCAGATTAGGTTTTACTTGCTTAATTTTACCTTAAGCAGCATGAACTGCATGCCTGGATCCTTCAGACACATTATGCTGCTAGCATCTGTGTGTGAGCCATGATGTAGTACTTGTTCATGTCCTGGACAACTTTCCTATTATCTTTACAAGCATTTGATCAGAACTTGTTAAACTTTCTTGGGCCACATTTGCAAGCAATTTTTTGGTGGTTTTTTTGCACTTACTAGTGTAAGAATTCAGTGTGAAGTAGCTTGAGGGAGCTGGGCACAAAAATATTGCAGTCTTACGGATTACAGGTTAAGGATCAGATTCTTAAAGCAAAAATTACCATTCAGTTACTTGATTTGCTAAGTACTGGATTTTTTACTCCTTTCAACCCGAAGTTTGGTGAAGTCAAATAACAAGGTGCTCTGTGTGTGTGTCACTGGATCACAAAATTGTGTGGAGGATTGGAAAACTGACAGGAATGATCAAAACCCACCGTTACCTTTAAATTGAATTCAGAGTTTTTAAAATGCACTGTCTTCATGTACAAGTACCTTTATTTGATTTTAAAACTCAGTGTAAATGAGAGGTAGAAAAAAATACCTTGTTATAAACTATTCTGAATTAGGACTGCAGTAGCTGTTTAAGTGGGAAGTTTCTTGCTAATCGAAGTACATTTCTGAGCAGTGGCTCTTAAATGTTTGCCAAGATATATAATGCTGTGTCATCAGCAGTAGTAAACTGGTCTAGACATAAGGAAGTTGGCTGACTTATGCCAACTGACCTTATTCGAAAACGTGGTCTGTAGTTGTGGCCTACTGGCCTAGCTCTGCCAATTTCTAAATTTCTTCCACTGATACAAATGATACTTCTACAAGTACACTAAAATAAAGCTGAGTGTCCTTAAACAGTAAACTTATTATGTATTATTATAGGGGGGGGTTAATTATTTTATCTTCAAGGTTTATTAGTACTAGAAGTAAAACCTATTTACTCACAATTGTGATACTGAAGAACAATGTTAAATTGACTTAGAATGTAATAATTTATTTGTGAACTTTTGTAATTCCCCTTTCCCAGAAAACAAGTAGTGCTGCGCAAATGGTAATGCTCTGGTTTGCTCCATATTTAAAAAGAAAAACAAGAAGACAAAGCCAGCTTTTTAGCTGGCATTGAAAAGTGAGGGACCAGAATGCAGTCCTTAAAAAGACACATTCAGGTGTGACCTTCATAATTAAATCACCAACCAGGTAGATTGTTATGCTTTCATAACATGAATATTTGACTGAATCCATTTGATAAAATATTTGTTTAAATGCATGCATGTTAGAAATAATGATTCATGTGCCAGCATTTTCTTATGAGAGTCTTTTGGAATTCAAATTATTTACTTTATGCTGAGATGCATATAGAACATGTATAACAAATAGACTAATAATAAATGAAGTGAACATTTATATAAAAACAATTTCAAGTTCTTTTACATTTCTGTTCAGTATCAAGCAGTGTGTTGAAAATGCATTTTTCATAAGTGCATTTTTCATAAAACCACATGCAAGGCTTTGTGATGTTGAAAAAATCACCTCACAACAGCCACATGTCTAGGCAAATGCTTAGAAGCTGGTATGGACCTCACACAGACATTCCAGAAGAAAAGACAGTACTAGAAAGTAGTTTCTCTTGAAGTGAAGTAGAATATGTGTGAGTCTACTAGGCCACTTTGATAAATAAATAAAAGTCTTTTTTCTCTTGTAGCACAAAACTGGTTCAACTGGAGGGCAAGATAAACCTAGATTCATATTTTACTTAGTTGTTTTCTTTCCCTTTTTTTAAAGTGATCCCTCAGTTTGTTGTTGTTGCTGGGATTTTTTTCTTAAGACAAAGAACTATTTGGCTTTGGGTTATCTGAATTTTGCCTTCTGGTTTTACAGTATATCTCTGTGAAAAACCTTTCTGGGACAAAACTCAGTGTCCCAGGATTATCAGTGGTTAGGATCCCAGGATTAACCACTTTAGCTATGGTTTTCTTCCAAAGTTTATCTGATTAAACCAATACAGAGTTCCTCTAAACAATTTGAAGTTAGTGCAAATCTGACTTACTTAGAGCAAATAGCATTGTCAGATGTAAGTTTTATCTAAAGGACTTGTTGAGACTGCAACTATATTTAACAGTACTCAAACTGTATTTTTCTATCTCAAATGCTTCAGTTGGTTCTTTGAAAGACACCATGTGCTGCCTTTAGTACTTAGACTAAATTTAGTCATCTATATCAAGCCTAAATTAGGCTAAAGCAATCCACAGGCTTTTGTAATGCTGATCTCCTCTTGCCATGCCTTGGGGTCAGAAGCCTGTGTGCCTCCCTTTGGCACTTCTGGTACACTTACTCCAAGTGCAGCTGAGTTGGCTTTGACTGCCTTGTCAGTCACAACTTCTAAAGTCAGAACTGGACATTGACTAAACCAGGATTTATATAATGGTAGCTACCTATTTATTTCTTGATTTTTAAGTAAACTAATGCAACCTGTGTGGACAACTTTCACTTGCTATGTTTATTATGTTCTGAAGGAAGCTTGCCTCTGTATTTCCTCTTTATTCTATTTTTACTGCATGGAATCAACCAAACCTTAGTTACTTAGATTTCTTTACAGCCTTAAAAAGAAACCCCTAATAAAAGTAAACTTCTAAAAGTAGTACTTTCATTGGAATAGCTAAAATTACAGTTTTGTGTAACTTTTGGACACATTCCTTCACACCTAAGCTTTTCACACTTAAGAACTAAAGACGGGGAGAAGAAATACAGGCGTATTTTCTGGGATTTATACAATTTTTCTAAGCAAGAAGAAAATCCATAAGAGTCCAATAGTTTGTTACATTCTAAGGTTGATTTTCTATTTTAGTCTTTCTCCAGTGGGTTTTTCATATGAAATAAGATAACCTGGACTATCTTGTATCTATACGGTTTTAGAATCAATTGGTTCATTCAAAGTTTTTTCTATGCTCCTCAGAGCTACTGAATGCGTCCCCTTTCCATAGAAATACCACGTATGCATTCTGTCATTTTAGTTCATTCTCCTGTGTAAATGACAGTCAGTCACTTAACTTGTTCAGTGTTGCAACTGATAGAAGAAATCAATTTGTAGCTTTACTTTGTAATTTACAGCACTGACTTTCATTCCTCAGGGTGTCATATCTCCATTTGGGAAAGAGTCAAATCAAGAAGTATGGTTCTTACTTTTAGGTTACATTTCGCTATCTCATCCCCTTGCACAAAAAGGTTAAGTGTCTTTTCAAATTAAAGCAGCAGTAATTAACCAGTGGCATTGTTTGTGGTTGGCCAACTCTGGGCGTTAATGAGAGAGAAATTAGCACTTAGCAGCAGGAGTTCCTGATACTCAGTGGCAAATCCTTAATGTGCCAACAAGTTAAATTTGGTCTTAAGTACTGCACTTAAGTACAGTAAACAAAAGTATGGCATGGGTTTTTATGTGATCATACACATGAGCTTCATGATACAGAGCTATAATAGACCGACTGACACAATAGAGTTGAAAAAGTGCAACCTAGACAGCACAGGGCAAACAGTTTTGCTGTAACACCGCAGTCAGAAGCAGGACTGATGGATGTTTTCATGCCAAAGATGTACTTGCTCCTGCCATTAGCAGTCTGCAGATGTTCTTGTATATAGTTTTATTATCAAATTTGGTATTTCTGAAAATAATTTTTTAAGCACCTCAAAAATTGTGCTTGAGCTGAGGCGATTTGCTCGGAAGATATAAATTAGCCTTTTGAGGTGTCTCGAAATAGTAATTTTATTTAAAATTACAGTTTCAAAAAATAACTAAACAAATTACTTAAGCACAGTGCCACATGCATTTTATGGTGGATGAGGGATTCAGATTGCCACACAGCGAAATGAGCCCTTCAGAACTTGGGTGAGCAGCTGCTCATTAGCATCAGGATTTTACCTGGCACATGTGCTCATAAAGAGTAACTTGCATATATTTCGTACCTTCTGCCTTGCACAAAATAGCCCATTAGAAATGTAAGGTCTGCTCCTTGTCTTCTGGGGAGTTTTGCTTTTAAAATAATTTTGGTTAGTACGTAAGTACATCCCCACCCAATTACCCATTTCTATATTTTGCTTGATGTGGGAACAGATATGTAGCCTGTGAAGTAACAAAAGTGGGGGCCCCTCCTGGATCACAAAACGACTGTCTCTCACCAGAGGCTGTGAGCATCAGTCCTTGGCCTTGCTTGCCTTGGCCCCTCATTCCTGCTTGAGTCTCCGGGCTTGCGAGTGCTGTGAGGTTCTGCACGTTTTGGCCCCACAGGAGCTTAAGCAAAGGACAATGGAAAGAAGTCCATAGAAGCTGAAGTTATTGGCCAGCCAGACAAAATAAGAAATTGGGTATAGGCAAGCATCTTCCTTCATATTAGCCACTTTTTAGTCTGTACTGTATTTATTGCCAGACATGTTAGGATATGTTAGCTAGTACAACCAGATGTGTCAGAGTTCTAACCTTTCAACTTTCAAGTATCACCCTTCAGTTGCAAAAAGCATATTTGCCAGTGTGGCCTCATCCATGCTGACGGTAATTTACTCTGCCACTGAGCTGTGGCCACTTGGAGGTTGAAGAGTAGTGGCCATAGACCAAAATGTTACAATGCCCTGCTGCAGTTTCAGGCAAAAGAGTACCGCATCTAATTGAAACTGCAGGAGGAAGCCACAGGGGTTTCTTCTTCCTTTGATGCCTATTCCAGTACACAAGCACATCAAATAGAGTTTTCTCCACATTGTTGGAAAGAAACCACCCTCATGAAGCCAGTCTGGCACTACCCATGGCCTTGAGTTCTTGTATTGTCTGCTCAGTGCACATTTACATTACCGTGCCTCCACCCAGCACGTATTTGTTATAATTAAACGTTAACAAAAATTGACTACCATATTGGTTGAGTCCTGAGTGTATCTCTGCATATAAACCATTACATGACATTCTATTGAACTTTTTCTTGTACAGACCGTACCTAACAGCTCATCCTGCACTGTTGGTTTTGGCAAGTTCACTACAGCATATAATAAATCAAGGAAAGAAAAAGCTTTTTGGCCTAATGTTGTACAGACTGCTGTAATGTTAGACTACAGAAAGCAGTTCTGTTTTTAGACATCCTTTTACTAACCCAACATTCATAATTTATGATTCCACTGTAAAATTCCTGCAACACTACACCAGAAGTAGTGCTGCCCTTTAATTAAGTGCTCTCAGTAGGAAAAACGTGAAACTGATGTGCAAAACATATCGCAGTACACAGTGATTGATAGTGATTACTTCTTTATGAACCCAGCCTGAAGGTCTGAACTTCCTGATGGGTAAAATAGTCCATGGGGCTACTTCCTGAGATTGCCTAGTGGGGATCAGTCAGAGTTAGCAATATCTGAGGAATTCCTGAGGCACATTTCAGAGCCATTACAACACAAACTTTCTGTTTCTTCTGAATTGTGCTTTATGTTAATAATTGCATGAATTATAGCTCATTGTAGAGATTATATTTTAAGGATTTATTGTTATCTTCATGGTATTACAATTTGAATGAACTGGGACTTGTGTAAACCCTTGTGTCTTCAATGTCTGCACACACAAATCTAAAGGCAGGGTGCATATCAAAAGAGGTTTCTCTGTATGTCAGAGTTACTGAATGCTATTTTGTATTCAGTACATAGGTATTTTTTACTGATGTGCAGAATATTCAAAAGAAAAAACTGAAACTCTGATGTGGATTCTATGAGTCTCTAAGTAGCATTTTTATTCATGGAATCGGGTACTACTGACATCAGTCAATTGCACATTCAAAACTTGAAAATTAAATGGAAGTTAAATACTCCCTCCAATTTTGCAGTGAGGTTACCACATTTGTGTTGGAATCACAGAGGTGGGAAATTGAAATTCCCCTAACACAGTTACATAAGTTCATTTTTCTTTTTTTTTTTTTGATAGATTTGGCCCTGGATTAGTCATCTACTGGTACGGATTTATTGAAGAGCTGGACTGCCATCGTGAGCGTGGTATCCTGCTAAAAGACTGCTTCCCTACTGACATTGTGACTCTGCCACACAGCATGGCTCAGCGCTGATGTTGGAAGGAAGAGGTAAATCCGGAAGCAATTTTACTTTCCTGCAGTGTAAACTAATGGCAGCATCTGCCCTGAACTTCAGCTGAACTCCTGCTGCCCGCCCTTATGCTACTGCTGCTTTACACAAACATATCAAGAGTTTCTGTTTTGCTTCAGACCTCTGTTGTGATCAGCCAAAAAAGACAGACACAACCCACTCATTATCAGCCGTTCTGTCTCTGTCAAACAGCTAGTTTCGAGATATTCATAATCTTTCTTCCTTCCGGATGGCTTCTTCAAGCATTCTAAACAAAGACAAAAGTGCAGAGGCTGAAAGGTGGGGCTTTCAGTTCTTATCCACGTTACAGTCACCTATAAAATTGAGTGCTTTTTATGAATTCACTATGTGCTAGTGATGTGACTAAAACACCTACAATGATGTGGAAATTTGGTGAAGACTGTTGTTTTGGGGCTTAAAACAAAATAATGCAAAGCTGGTAAAGCCCAAGTGGTAAGAGAGGATCATGGCTGTTCCAGTAAATAGCCAGATTTTGAGATAATAATTGGTGTATGTGTTTTGTCACTATCTGATTGTTAAATTCAACAATGATATTCCAAGTTAACAGTTAAAAAAAAGTTAGAGGATTTTGAGGGGGGGTGAAAGCGAAGAACACAGGTTTTATTTCATGTATATAAGCCTGTGAAGTTTGGGGGTAGTGTGGGGGAGGTTTAGTAGGTATTTTAATGACTCAAAAATAACTTGTGTTTTGTCTTTTTCTCTCCCTCACCCCCAGGGAATCTATACCTAGGAATTTTTCTCTTAACTGACTGAGGAAGGAATCTGTCTTTACCCCTATAGGTACTGTGGCAAATTTCTGGCACACTGAAGTCCAAAAGAACAACTTGCTGGAGCTTTCTATGTGAGTCATTTCTGAAGGAGTTTACCATCCTGGTATTCAAGAAGGAGAATTTAAAAAAAAAAAGATAAAACAGTGCTTCATACTGGATCAGTTCCACAAGACAAATAAAGCACACAAATGGACAGAAGTTTCCTGCGTACTTGTTTTCTTGTAAGAGCCTTGTTTTTCTCATGTTAAAACCACCAAGATCAGAACTTCATTGAGGTGGGTGTTAGCGCTTCTTGAAGTTTTGAGTTCAGTCTCTTCTTTTTCTGTCCTCATCGCCACTCAGAGGGGCAAAATTGGGTCTCAGGTTTGTGCTGTCAGACGTTTTTTAATGACAGCAGCTTATTGCGCTTGACACACTTCAATACTCCTTTCTTTGCTAACTATTACTCAGGAAAGGACAAAATATTTTAAAATGTCAGTGAGAGATTTCCTTGTATGCTCATCATGTTCAGATTTCTGAGAAGAAGAGCTATGGATTCAGTTGTAGAAATAAAGGTCTGATAACAGGCTCCCTAAAGCACAAGTTGATGATCTTTTCCAGAAAGAAAGGGTCGCTAAAACATTACAGTGCATATTCATCACCTTTTTTTAGTTGAAGTGATACTTTGTGTGCCTGTATGTTTTCAAAAATCATGTGCAGACTTTTTACAGTATTGCCTTGAGTGGAAAGGATATTAAAACTCCTATTCAAGAGTTTTTCAGCTGTTCTTTTCATACACATACACAGTATTTTTAAATTTTAGTTTTCACCTTAACACTTTCTTGTCAATTTCAGAGAGTTTATAGTTTTAACAAATCTTTCATTTTCAAGAAAAAATATCTTTAATCTTCTAGTACTCTGTCCCTTGATGCAGAGATAAACTAGAATAGTTCCACTATAGTGAGTTAATTTTGTGTAAAGATACTTTCTTGGCTTTGAATGTGTTACAGTGAAGAGATTTATTTTTAAAAAATATTCAAACTCATTTGTGTTCAACTGTTTAAGGTATTATGCTGAGCTTATTTTACCTGATCAGCTGTAAGGATCTGCCCATAAAGGTACACAGAAGCAATCTATGAATGTACCTGTCTGATGCAGGTACGCACAAGCTACATTTAAGGTGTTACTCCCCCTGGGACTTTTAACTATGGTTCAGGTTAGTGGAATGTGTAAAATCAGGAAGAGAATAAAAAAAAATAAATAACTGAACATTATCATAGTAGAAAATTCAGAAATAATGATTGTCTGAGTGAAATGGGTTTTAAAGGCAGATGGAATTTCTTTTAGCTACTGCATATGCTTTCTGTTGTATGAAATCATTTAAATCAGCTTTTACATAATACACTAATGCTGCTTTTTCTTTTTGAATAAATTAAATTTATCTGCACAGATGTTGAAAATTCTGCTAACCTTCATCAAAGCTTTGCTTTATTTGTTTTTACATTAAACAAATTTATGTGGAGACAGACAGATAAATCAGTTTACGCTTATATTTGTTTACTTATAACTCTACCTAATGCTGTGATATAACATGTTGGAAAGCAGTATAGTTGTCTTTAATCAGAGCTTTGAACTCATCTTCATATATTGCCCACTTAAAGGATTTGTATTAGAATGAGGATGAAATTTGCCACAAAATCTATATACTGGTACCGATTTCATTGCATGCTATCAAAAAAGCTTTGCCACTACAAAAACTATGCTGTGTCACTACTTTAAATACTAAAAGCAAAACATAAAAAAAATTAGGACTGTTTTGTTATTACTACTTGTATACTGCAAAAAAAAAAAAAAGCCCTCATTTGGCTATTGTCTCTGTTTATCAGATGTAAACATAAACTTGAATATTAAAGAGGAGGCACACAAACTGCTGTTTGTGGTTTTTTTCTGGGTTTGGTTTTCTTAAACAATGTTGTGGCCATTAGAACCTTAACATTAAAACCAAATTCAGTTTTATGGAATATTCTGTGGAGTGTGCTAATGAATTATGCCAAGCCAGAAAACAGAAGTGAACATAAAACTGAATGATGTTCTCACTGGCACATATAGACTTGCAAGCATCTGCTCTTACAACCATTGTTATAAGGCCTGTTCTGAGCTTTAGAAATTGATGTAATTGTATTGAGCAGGGAAGCAAAACTTCCCTGAAAAGGAGGGACAACACAATGGTGGGTCACACACTCTAGTATAGGAAGAAAATGGAGGTTTTGCCATTCCTGTATTCTGGGGACACATTATTAGTATGAGTTTAATAATCTTTCCCTAATGACAACTCAGAGCAAGAAAAAGTTTAGTCTAAAGCTGAAGAAAAGGGACCAAATGTCTTTTTGTGCTTATCTCATTATGTTAATAGTACTGGTAGTTCATGAATAGTTTTCATCCTGTTCTGTTGTATTCGCTCATTCAAAAAGTCATTCTTTCCTGTTACTGGCTTTTGGATTTCTCCACCATCTAGACTACTACAAAAGACTATTAATGTCTCTTTCCATTTTCTGATGCTCCCCTTTTAATCTTCCATCTTTTTTTAACCATTTCACTTTTATTTATTCAATATCCTCCCATTTGCTCGTGTCCTATTTGAAAAGTTTTCTACCATTTTTTTACTACCTGCTTCTCTTTCTGTTACTACATCTGAAGAGTGCTGTTTCCACTTCTGTATACATTTGAACTGACCAACTGTCTAAAGCGATTTTGCTCTTACTCTAATTTAAATAGCAGCTCTAGATTCCAGGGAGACTGTTCTCAAATTTCCACATGGCTTTGTAATGGGGAACCATTGTGATGCTCTTCATACTCCTGTTGTGAAACATAGGTCATTTCTGCAGGCTGGGAGTATTCACCAAACAGAGCACACATAGTGCAGAACAATCACATGCTCAATTGAAAGTACAGTTGTACAAAGGACTAAGTTAGTGCCTCTGTGCTACTAGAAAATAGGCAAAGGAAATACTAGAAATTCAGCTGTTAAAGCATTTCTTTCATTAAGGAGCCTTGCTTTCTGTGAGTTCATGCCTTGTTTGTGCAGTACTTCTGCAAGGAGATCTGTTGAAGGTAAACGTTTAGCTTTTGTCCTGTGCCAAGCTCTACTTGGTTCGGAGTGGAAAAGATGGCTTTCTCCCCATTTCCACATAATAGTTGATCTGGCAAGAGCTTGTACATCCTACAGAATAGGATAACAGAGTTGATAACAACTCCTCAAGGGTCAACAGAAAGTACACAGAATTTAACTTGATTCTTGGTGTTGCTTCGTCTGATGCAATCTTACAATAGATATCTTCTTCTAAGGGGATCTTCTGCTGTTAGATGGTGAATACTGAGCTAGGGTAACAGTTGTTAGAAGCATGGGCTTGTTATTTTAAGGATGCGATAAATTACATTAGAACAAATGCTGCTCAAGTATCTCTTTAATATTACAGAATAAATGGGAGGCTGCTTGCAAAAACAATAAAAAATTCCTCCTATCATGTTACTCTAAGTCACAAAGGGCCATTTGTTGTGGATTTGCAGGTTATTCAGAAATAACCTTTTTATTACATTGACAAAAGAAGAAACCTCAAGGGCTTGCTCTTTACAGTGGTGTGATAGGAACCTGAAGTGTGCCTGTTGAAAAATGAACTAGCTAACAATGGGAGCTTGGCAGCAACTTCACCATTTATAGAGAAACCGTCTATCTAGTACAATCTGTATAAAATAGACCTCGCTTAGGTTAGGGAAAGGTCACAAGTTACACAAAGTTTGGATAGTCTAAATCCGTTACTCAAACCTGACTCTCCTGTGTACAGTAAATATTAATTGAACCTGTATTATTAAAAACATGCCAGGATTCAAAAGATTAAATAAGGAAGATGTAATTATGAGCTACATAATAAACAGAGCAGTTTTAGTTCCCCTTGTATTTTTTACTTTCCTGCTATTGTTTCATATATGGCTGTTATACAAAGAGCAGCTGAGGTCAGCTACTATAAATTACGGGTTTTGTACAATAGTAATTTACCAAAATTATTCCAGAGCTGGATCAAAGAGCTTCAAAAAACTTTTCAAAAACTTTTCCACATAATGAAAAGACTCTATTTTGATGCCCTGTTTTTATGAGGATTTCTTGGTTTAGAATTGCATCTTTTTCAGCTACTTGCATTGATATGATGATATTTGAACACACAGGATTTACATAATTTTTTTGCAGCCTCAAATAAGCATGAAGTGGTAATATCAAAAAAACTCTGAAAAGTACATTACCTGGTGCATTTTTCAGGCTAAGTTTTTAAGTTGATCTAAGTAAAAACACTTTTGTTTGTGTGTTTATTTAAGGAAGCCAGTAAGAATTCAAGTGAAATTTGTTATTTTTTCTGTTTACAAACATACAAATCATATTTGCAATGATAAGAATTGTTAAAAGTTACAACAGTAATTCTTAGTTGCTCTCACGTTGCATGTCCCTGCACAAGTTGCCAGCCTGCCCTCGCTTCTGGCCAGGCTTTCACCTAATGTGAACAATCACATGTCATCTGCACAGATCCATGGACGTGGCGCTGCGATGTCAACGCGAAATGAAATGTCAATGCAAGCGTATGGAGATAGAGTAACAGTATTGAAACCATGTCAGTGCCTATCTGCAGAGACCACGTTACTCTGTCAGGGTGATTGTAGGAAGATCACTTTGAAATGTTAAAATGAAATGAAACTAAGTCAATTAGGTAATAACAGTTGAGGTTCGGGGATTAATTGGGGGTCTAAGGTGAAGCCGGTGGCCATTAACCCCAGCTAGTTATTAATTTTAGAGAAACAGAGAAATATCCTTGGCTAAGGTTATTGTCATTATTATTAGAGAGTTGGGGGGGGTTATTCCCTGTGTTGTATAAATACCTTTTGCTGTTGCTTTTAATAGTGATACACAAAATGTAGTATTAAAAGGCACTTAAAGGCATATTAGTGCAAAGTTAAGGTTTTTTAGAAAGTGAATCTACCAAGTAACAGACAGCCACTTCTTTTTTATACAGACATTTAACAGATTTATATTGATGTCTAGCTGTCTGTAAACAGATGGGTTTACTATAATGTATTTACCTCTGAGGACTTGTCGAAGGAAAATAATACAAACATGGAGAAATACTCATTTATGCAACAACAGCTATTTGCATAGTCCAAGTATTCACTGTTAACTTAAAGCAGTGTAAATTGGTCAAACAATATTAAATAATTATTTTTGAAAATACCTAAACAAGCACCAAGTCAAGGTATAAACTCTATGCAACTTCAGGATTTAGGAGTATATAACTGTAGCATTAGGACACAAATGTTGTGTGTATTTTTATATGATGATAATATAAACCAAATATACACAAACATTATTTTTGCTCTTAATAACTACCAACTACCCTTTCTTTTAGAGAAGTCCCTGATAGATACTTGCTCAGTATAGGTGTGTTGGTGGAGGTCTTCAGGAAAGGGCAGTAAATCAACATTTTTTCCTGTTGTAGAAGGTGGTATCCTATGTTTATGTGTTGGTGGGAGCAATGAGACATTTCTGCAAGTTCAGCGACAGTGATGTTGAGAGACCATGACCTGGGAGAAGGGATGAGCTACACCTGGAGGAGTCCAGGCCCAGCCCTGCTGAGTGCCAGCAGCTTTTAGAACTTGACCTGGATATACTGGGGCTTCTGTCTCCAATGTGAAGCTTCACAGTTGTGGTCTCGCCTCCCAAAGTGCCTCAGGGGTGCTGAGAAAATTTCTGAAAGGTCTTTGGAACTCCTTGTAAAAGAGTACTGTGAAAATGCAAGCTTTATTACCAGAAAACATCTTCCATTACAAATGGATGTATTGGATTAAATTTTTTCTTTTTAATTTTCTTTTGCTTTTCTTCCATAGTGAGCATTCATTCCACACTCCATTTTGCATTCTGCCTTAGTATGATAGCTCTATAATGAGTGGAAAAACATAAAAATTAGTTTGATCAGTTTATTTCCATACACACTTTAAGCGGCCTTATATTAATGTGTTTGGCACTGCATTACATACAAATGATAAAATACACTTAGAAAAAATAGTCTGGCTACACATCATGAAAAAAACCAGTAGGCACAGTTGGGTCTCAAGACATGCAGTTTCATCCTTCCTCTGAGGCACAACTGTCTATACAGATCAGCTTAAATGTCTGTCTAATCTATTCTTAAAAAACTGCAATGATGGAGATGCTTAGAAAGATTATGGGAATCCATTCCCCTACCCATCTTTGTTTAGTTAGAAAGATTTTTCCAGTCTTACAGAAATCATTTTTTGCTGTAATAAGCATGTTACATCTCACCCAATTATAAATGCATATGGAGAGTAAATCTGGTATCTGCTTTCTTTTTCTGACCTTTTCTGTATTTGAATATTGTTTGCTCAACAAAACACCACAAACTCTTCCAGCATTTTTTCAAAGGAAGTTTTTAATGTTACAATTATATTTGTTACTCTACACGTCTTATATTTTAGAAACCCATTATGTACAAGATTTCAGCAAATATGTTCCTTCAGTGACAAGTTGATGTCTTCTATTTACGCTGGACCCTTTATAATGCTCACATCCAGATTCTTAACAAGTTCTTTTTTAATGCTATTATTCTTTTCCTTGCACATACTACTTGCAAATCTATGTATAGTTTTAACTTGCTGACTTCAGACTACTTCTGTGTTCTGTTTAGTTTGAATTTTAATCTCACCCTTTGGAAATAAATTATTGATTTGATTCACAAAGTTTTGATTGTGTAATCTGAAGTAATCAATAAAATAGAGACTGATGAGATATATCCATCGTAGGATATGCTCTTAAAACTTCTAACCAGTCTTTGTAGTCAGAAGATATGTGGCTTACTGCTCAGTTTGTGAAATAAAAATTTACTTAAACAAAATAAGTAGTAGGAAAGAGTCTGCTAAATGGAACATGCAGAAGCAACAACTTTTTTTGCTTAGGTGTACATTTGCCATGAAGGTCCAAATTCTGAGTTCTCAAGTTGGCTTGATCTTAAAAGATTCTGTTGCTACTAGTCCAGTTACTCAGCTGTACTGATGAGCTTGTGCTGGCTTGCCAAAAAGTTGGAGGTTCCAGTTGACAGTTGTTTTCCTGTGCTTTCCTTTCATCCCAGCTTTTCTGTAAGCTTTGCTGAAGGCAGAGGAGAGGTTAAGAGTTATTTGTGCTCCAGCAACCCACAGACCCTGGAAGCTCAGCAACATTTTCTGGCATGACAAGGAGATGTGTCGTAAGAATGCAAGATATTAAATGTCATGGATTTACTTTTGTCTTCCACTTGCCTAATCCATGCTGTATTTGGCTTGAAACAATCCTATCCATTTATGCTTTGCATAACTGTTTTATGCTTCTTGACCAGAGATAGATAACTTACTCATAGCTGATACTAACTAAAGACAAAGAAGAAAATGAAGTCTATAATATTTGGGAAACAATGGGGTGTTTTAATTACACCCCAGATGAGGTGCCTGTTAGCTGAAAAGGTAACATTGAAGAGTGTACTTAGAGGGAAAATATGGTATCCCTTGTTACAGGGTGTAATTTTCAGTTTGCCTGTTCCCATTTTACAAACTGCAGACCTTTCTCCAATCTTCAGTTACTCAGGCATAAGAACTTACACAAAGTGGTCAGTTTGTCAGAGCTCTGCCATGAGGACTCAGAAGCAAATTCCGTTGGATTTTCCTCACGCATACCCATCTCTGCCCCGGGTGTGCCTGGGGGGAGCTATGAGTCTTCAGATGGTTTTTTTCTTATCCTACCCAACATCACTCCGTTGCTAGACTAGATCAGAGTCAGTCATCTACTGGCATCTCTGTTCAGCAGCATCATGCATATGGCTGAGCATTTACTCTTTTATTCTTCCATAGGGACTGCATTTTATTCAGCCTTTTTGGTCTTCTGCTTCTTCTTGGCATGTTAACAAGCTGGGTTTTCCAACATATGGAAGGTGTTAGGGTCTCATTCCTGCTTTCTGGGACAACCCTTTAAAAGTTACAGTGACTTTTGCTAGTACTGACACAATGTCCATTTTGAGCTATACGTGCTATGGCACAAGGTTGGCAAGAGCCAGTACAGTGAGCACCAAGTAGAAAAATATGTTCTTGTGCTTAAACAATTAGTTCAGAATTGCTTTACATTTCTCAGTAATGAAGCTGCTTCACACTCACCCTATAGGCTTTTTTTCTTGATTTCTTTTGTGTGTTAATAACACTTTGGTTCTAATTCCATTTTCCGTTAAAAATTGTGCTGTACTAACCTTCTTGTTACCTTTTCTACATTATTCCTTCCTACACTGCTTGTACCTGTCTGTTTCTTCTTCCAAAACTGCTTGCTCCATGTGCTAAGCCTGACTGAAGTTTTTAGCAGGTGTTTCTGAAGAGAGGCAACCTGCAACCCCTGAAGGACAACAGGGAGAAAGTTGTCACCAGAGACTTAGGTGACAGCTGCTCTTTTCCCAGTCCTGCTTTGGAAAACACTCTCAAGATGCCCCACCTTGCTGGGTCAGTACATAGGTGTCTTGTAACGATGGAAAGTTTCTTCTGCTAAATTGCTTCCAATAAAAGGCATCTTTAATCAAAAACTAGTGTGTTCTCCCAGCATACTCTTCTAGTTGTTTCTATGAAACTCACTTTTGTTGCTGGTTTCCAGTTTCAGTAATGAGGTTTTCTATTTTTCTTTTCTTTATGCAGTTTTCACTGTTTTCTCTCATCTGGTTCAATTGCCTAAATCTCCCCTATTCCCTTTCCATGAGTTTTTAATCTAGGATTTAGAAAAATAATATTCTTAGGGGCATAGTAGCCACCATTTTCACAACAGTGAGACATCAAAACTCTCATGCACACAAGTTGTGTCTTTAAATATGTTAGCTAGTGAAATGCATTACTGTGCTTCCCACTGATCTATTAACAATGTGAGAACACGACTTCCTGTGTCTATTTAGCCCTTGGATGGCAAGCCCGTAAGTGATGGCTTCCTGGTTTTATAAATACTAAAAGCTAAACAGCAAAGCATTTTCTGATTTCTTGGCCTCCATTTCCTTCGAAGATATCAAAAAGTGTTTTCCTGAATTCTTTGGCGAGGCGTATTCAATGTGAATCAGGAGCAAAGGAAAACAAAGGAAAGGACCTACCATAAGGATGAAATCCCAGGTTTGAATTCAAGCCTTGACAGTCCTGTGACAGAAGAACCAAACTGTATCTCTCTGTTTTGATCAATATAGAGCGTTTTATTATCTGGCTCTATAGAACTGAATCAGCAATAGGATTAGTCTTGACCTGGCTTAAGGTCTAAAAGCAGTTTTACAACACGTTCACATTGTCTGCAGAGGTACTCTTGATTTCTCACTGTCTCTCTCCTCTTTACTGCAGTGCTTTCTTTCAGCTCCACAGGTCCAGACTGAGAGGCAGCTTGTGAGACTGGTATACTTTGCTAAATGCATTCATTTGCCAATGTGCTAAAAATGAAGATATTTTTATATAATTGTTTCATTGTCTGGTTTGTTTAATCTTTCCACATTGTTCTCACTTTGGAAAGTTCCATTAATTCACACGACTGGAATAATACCTTTGTGGAAAACATGTTCAGTTTATCTCCTCAACTTGTGGAGCCAGATCTCCTTCTGTGCTGTAAATTATCATTCCTTCAGTGACTTAAGAACATTTATGTGTTTTCTGATCTACAATTATTAAAGCTCTGCTGATGCAATATAAAAGCCAGTGCTTGAAGAAGGAAGAGAGAGTCAGTTGATATCTCTGCTTTGTATATGGCCTCTGCCAAAAATACTGAGATACAGATACGGCAAGAATATTAGCAAGTTTTAGATGTATCTGAGTGGCACAAAGTATGCTGAGTGAAGATGAGCACACTGAGGCTACACAGGTTTGTCAAGAAATAAGAGGTATCTTTGAGCTGATAAAACTACCTCTGTGTGCCATTGTTTAATGAAAGGAAGCATACAGTACTCCTTGAATCCAGTGACAAAAGGTTTAAGTTTATTACCAAATAAAGTGCTAGAAAAAAAAGCCACAATGGACAGTACCTCAGCTTCGGAGTTCCATGTACGTCTGTGCTTCTATACTACAGCATAACTGCTTTTTTGTTTTGTTTTGTTTTGTTTAAATTTTGTTTGGGGTCTGGGGGGTTTTTTTAATTGATTTTGTTTCCCACATAGTGTTCAAAGGCAATCTCATGCTGCACAAACCAAAATATTTAGTGTGTTTTTGTTGTTGTTTTGAACATTGACTAAAGGCAAAGTGAGGTTGCGATATACTGAATCTGAAGAGGAGTTTGCAAATAAATCAACACACACTTGTATTTTTGATTGCCCCATGCAACTCAGTGCTGCTAGCAACAGAAATTAGCAACTTCAATGTTTTAGGCTTACCTGAGCTCTGGAAAGTCTTATACATATCTCTTAGAAGTAATTTAGCCTTACCACTGATGTTCAGGGGAGGATATTGACCACTTAATTTAGAAAGACAGGGACTACAGTTTCGAAGCACTACTTGACAAACCATATACTACAGCCTACAAAAGACACCTTTTTGCCGTATCTTCCAAGACATTAATGAAGAAATCATGAGTGGGATTTTGCTAGTGCAATCAGCAGCAACTTAACTCATTGCCTCTAGGCATCACTTGCCAGTTATTTCAGAGGAATCTAACTTAAGTCAGTTTTGAAATACTCTTGAAAATTCCTATTCAGCTTTATAAGACTTCAATTTGAAATGAAATGCAGCTGTATTTTTATTTACTTTTATCATAGACACAGACAGTTACATGGATGCTTTCAATCAAGGAGAAGCAACTCAGTTGTATATCTGATTTTTTCCAGTATGAAGCTGATTTTTTATTTTTTTTTTTAATCCAAACTGTTATTTAGCAGGAGATGTAGTAGACAGTAAGACAGAATCCCAGTGAGATGTTTACTGTTGGCAGAGCATTTGGAGTGGTTCCCAACAGAAAGAGATTTAGTCAGTGATGCATATTGGAACATTAAACAGGTTTTACCAACTCTGCAAAGCTATGAAGTTCAAAGTATGAAATGCTGCTGAGCTGAGACAAGCACTAAGCAGATGTGGCAACCTTGTGTTGTGTGGCTTAACTGTTCTTTGCAAAGACATTATAAACCCTTATTTAGGGGGCCCAGCTCCCTGTGTCATTCACTAAAGGAGCTACCACCTGAGCAGGTGCATTTTAAACCACCTCCTGTCTGAACAGCCACCTGAAGGCCAACATACTGACTCCAGCAGGAACAAGCTGGGAAGAGCTATTTGCAAATCCTTTTTTCCCCCTGAAACAGGAGTCTTTGTAAAGGACAAAGTGGTGTTCCCACCTACTTACAATTCAAAGTCTTAAATGTTAATGCCTACAAATGCTTTCACAGTAAAGACATGTGGAGAATTCCTCCAAAGGTGCAGAAGACACAGAGCCCTCGCTCAGTACACTTTTGTGGAAAGGTGCGTGGTTACAGCAGCTTCTTGGGATCAGAAAGACACAAATGGGAGTCCAAACCTGTGGACGCAGTTAACAGTCTCCACTCTGATCTGTCAGAGTCATTCTGATGCAGGAAAAACTCACATTTCGTGGGCCAGAAAGTGAGAACAAGAATGTTGGGAACAACATCACAGTGCTATTCTGGATATGGCGTCAGTCAGTCTAAATCTATCCTTCATACAAAGGAAAAAGCTAAATACATACTAATTTACTTACCAAAATGCAATTGTATATGAGAGGGACCGCAAGGACTCTTTCTCTTCCCATATGTGTTCTATAAAGAAAAAAATTCCTATCGCTGCACTTCAAGTAGAGATTGATTGACTCACCATATGTAGGTTTGCTTTTAGATTAACATGCAGTTGGAACCCAGCAGGGAAGTTGCTCTAAAAAAGCCAGAACAAGGTGACAAGGTGATGGTGGTACAACCAAGGTGCTCCAGGGCATGGGGAGCAGCAGAACTTCAGGCTTCTGGGGAATTCTAGGGTCAAAATCTGAGGTCTTGGTTTGTCCTGGGAAATGATGTGTTGGCACTAGGATTTGCAGGAATGGTGTTCCAAGTTTAGGCATCTGAATTTATTCCTTTTAGATCTCACCTTTAAGATTAGAATAACAGAAACCCAAGATAAAAGCTGATAAAACAGAGGACAAATAAGACTGACTTCTTATCCCCCTAGCAATATAGAGACACATTTCTTGCATGCTCAGCTACTTAATGTTTCTGATCAAATGTTTCTGTAACCACTGTATATTTTTACAATATAAAAATCATGTAAAAGATGCAATAGAGAGTTTAAGTGATCTAATAATCTCTCTAACTCTCAGAAGGACGTTCATTTTCTATACTCTTCTTCAATGGTCCAGCCCAGCTAAACTGGTTTATAAACCTCTGAAGGTGCTTAGCACAAAAGGAGCATCAAAAAAGTATGAGAGAAAGATAAATAAGCAATATCCTTAACACCAGTATTGAAGTTTCACCAGTTAAAGATCATGTTTTTGCTTCAGTCTTCTGGCCGTGCCTTTTTAACTGATGCCAAATATATACAATTTCACACTTCCAAGTTCACTCCCTTCTGGGATGTTAACTTTCAAACCAATATTTCTCTGTAATTCCTTGTCAGCTATGTTTGTGTTCAAATCAAGCAGTAAAGAATCTGGTGATTTGGTGTAGCCTGAGTTCATAAAGTTCATGCAGGGAGTGCCATGCACACCAAAAATTACACTTATGAAGGCATTTAAGTACACAGAAATGGGGGCTCCAAGGTTTGCATTGAGTAGCTCTCCACAACAGTTATTGGGGACAGAAGTACCCTTTTTCAGAGCAGCCCATGTCCTGCAGTAATCAAAGGATCAGATTGAGCTTCAGCTCCTACTGTTGTGTACATTTCTCTGCAGCTTTCCCACCTGCGTCAGCTGTGGATCCTGTGTGGTGCTGAGCACCCCAATGCCTTGGTTCATCACCTCAATGCCCTGGTTTGTCACTAGAGCTCCTTACAGAAGCAGACCTTGCTGCTTTAACACAGACATTGAGATCAGAGTGGATCCTCTGTGGCATTTTCTGAGTGCACCAGAAGGCTGAACAGAAGAACCCAACTGAGACGCAAACAAGTCTTGCATGGCATAACAGAATTAGCAGGAAGACAATATTCACTGTGTAAGGAAGAGAAACAAAACAAACAACACTATAAGCTTGAAAACATTCGCCTCACTCTTCTGTGGTTTGAGAAGTGAAGTCTAGCACGGCAAAACAAAAATCAGACCTGCTTTTAATCTGTGAACAGCTCTCTTGATGAAATCTGTCATGTTTCTGGCTTCAGTTTTTTCCTTGAGAAAAGAGCAAAAATGTTATTTTTCTTAAAGAATTTCCAAATGTTTTATCTTTATTAATGTTTCTATATGATATAGTTCATCACTGCAGGCAAATCTGTCTCGTTCATTAATTCTTCTGTTGTCAAAACAGCATAACCAATAGTTTATAACATCATAAATCTTGGACATCGATCATAATATAGAGATTTCCTGTTATGTGTAGGATTGTCTCTTCTGATGTGTTTGAAAGGCTGGTCAGGACTGTTCTTACAAGCAGTATAATATTCTGTATTGAAGCACTAAGGCTATTAATGGCATTTGAATTTTCAAGTTGCTTTTGTTGCTGATTGTGGTTTTCCAGATGGTAAGAAATTAATCACTTAGTTTAAATTTTTTTTTCTGCTCTTTCTGCAAGTCTCCTATTTGACGCAAGATTTGGCAATTCCTCTGAACTCTGGGTTCCTAAAGATACAGTCTTCTGTCCAACAAGCTCAAGATCCCTATTCCATCCTACTAAATTGCAAACAAGAAACAGAAAATCACTTGAAGAGACATTAAAAAAAAAGGATGTAACAGAAGTGATTCATAGTTTAATTTCATTTAAAAATGCTAAGCAAGATGTAGCCTCCCTATCTCAGTTTTCAAAAGATCCAGTTCAGTAAACATAGTCACTTCAGATTTCTTTAGAAAGATGTATTCATCTTCTTCCCTTAAGCAGGACACACAGAAAAAGATTGTGTGCTGCCACACCTGTAACACACATTTAAAAGAGTCATTGCCTTTTCTTTAACTTGAAGAAAGAGCAGAAAACCAAAACAAGTGCCAGAGTGCTTCATGTGGCTTTTTTCTTTCTTGATTTTTGTGCTATTAATGCTGTCATTTTTGAGCTTGACTGAGGAAGGTGAAGAGGAGGCCGCTTAAGTCGTTGCTGCATCTGTGCGTATTATTTAAAGGCTCTAAAAATGTGTGGATCCCGTTTGTTCCATTACACAGCTATAAGCAGGTCTAACACCACAAAAGCCAGTGCAGATACAGAGCAGGGCACAAGAATGGGAGAAATGGGAAAAGCCAAGTGCTCCAAGTGACAGGCTTTTATGTTGCAAAGCTATGTCATCTGCAAATATTTAAGTCAGAAGAAGGGAGCAGAGAAAAAGCAATGGGCTTCAGTTCTTTAAAACTGATGATCAAAGTGGGATTAGATCGCAGGGAAGTATCAGATTGGAATTGTGCAGTCCTATGAGTGGATATTTGGGTTCTAGTGGGACAAACACCATCTTGGGGTAAATCAGCTCCTCAAAATATGTTCTTCAGCTGCTTAGAGACACCCTTGCTTGGTCAGAGGTCACCTCTAGTCTGACCTCTGTACCTGAAAGTTCTGAAAATAACTGATTTCATAAAAGCCAGAACAGCACAGCCAGCTCAGTAAGAACATTATACCAGGTTAACTGCAATTAGCTGGTTTAGACAGCTGAATTTGCAAGCCTCCTTCAGCAACCACCCACCCCCAGCTGACATGCTGCCTAAAAGCCAGAGCTCACAGAAGCCATCCTGCTCATTATGAAAGTATGATGAGATTCCTGGATTATGTTCACGTGTGGGCTTTCACCACTCTAGAAATTATTTCATTTTCCCACTTCTCTGCCCTGAGTAAAGATGCTTTTCCAAAGCACCAAAGATCTTCTCCAGGCAGGAGATAGTTTCCCATGCAAACCAGGCGATGTGAGGCTAACCCATGGCATTCAGCAGGGTGTTCAGCTGTGCCAGAGGAATACAGCACTCACAAACCTCAGCCCTCTATCCAACCTTCATTTTCCTCTCAGCTTTCTCTCCTTTACCTGGCATTTTCTTATCAATGCCTTCTTACTAGCCAAAAACACGAGCCAGAGTTTCTATCAGAAGTATCACTGCGAACTCTCCCTAGATAATCACCAACCTGGCTGAACTGAAGAAAACAGCTAACAAAGGAGAACAGAAGAAAACAGCTAACAAAGGAGAACAGGGGTATCACTGATTATTTTTGTTTCTTGTTGACAAAAATTGTGACAACTGATATGGTGGTGTCTTGAGCTGTTTCACCAGCTAGCTAGCTCTTTGACCAGCATATAAGGAAGGTTTGGTGGGTTTGAACTTCAGGCTGGAGCGTGGTCGGTGGCGTGGAAAAAAGAGTGGACTGTTCACGTGGGTTTCACCAGGCTTTATTCCACCCAGGGAGTTGCTCAGTGGAACNACATAGAGAATTATTGGAAAACCCAAAATGTACACTGCAACAAACTGATGTCTCTCACATTCCTATATCTGAATTTGATTAAGTCATCATACTACATGATATAGTATGGGCTAAACATAGAAGCTGTAACTGAGTTCTTTGGTTTGAGTTTTGTTTTGAATTTAAGTAAATACTGCATTCTTTTCTTTCTCCAGTTCTCAATTCTTGCCAGGCCATGTTCCTTCATTTGATGTGATTTGATATGATGGAAAGAATATACTACTGTGAAGTTCTGAATGCACACAGTTATGTTTCCTTGCTACTATACCCTGCACCTAAGGAAGGTCCTTATATCATTGGTGTTGCTATCCCTGGTGTTGTACATGTGCAAGATATCTTCAGTTTCCAGTACAGTGTTTGTGAAGAAAAAGAAAGCTTTAGTCAACCTAAAACAAAAGTAAGGAAGAAAATGAAAACTAATGTTCTCCACGTGCATTGCCTGGAGAATTCAGATGAAATTTCTGTACTTCTTTTGCTTTGGAAAAATGTGTAAATTATGATTTAAAATAATTTACAAACTCCCCTGGTTTAATTTATTAACATAGGCTGACTGCACAAGTGCACTATTTTAACCTTAAACTGGAATACTAATAAAATCCCTACGCAGAACCAGATATGTTTAATTTCAGCTTTTATTGCACTATTATCCCAGTAGATCCCAAGAACATGTGATTGAAGTTACCTTAAAATTTCTGCAGTTAGGTATGGAACCAAATAAACTCCACTGATCACAACAACCTTGAACTTGTGGGAATTCAGATCTAGACCAAGGTTTTGCAGCTGGATTCCATCCCAAGTTTAAATGCTACTCAGAATCAAAGTGTGTTTTGGCTGCACACACAGTTTACAGGAAATGTTCCATTCAACATTTTTGGTAGGTGTTCCATCCTTTAATTACTCCCAAATTCTTCATGCCAGTACCTGAATTCAGACTCTTGCTTTCTTTCTGAACTGACTAAAGCCTTAGGAGACACGTCACTTCACTACGGAATAAACATTGTGGCACTGATTTGAATCCAGAATTCTCAGAACAACTGTTTCACATCTAAGTAATTACACCAGCAGTAGTGGGGTCGCCTCCTTGTTTATACAGGGGGGTGAGGGGGTGCTGTTGGAATCACAGCCCATGACTTTATCATACAACATGAAAAGCCTTTGGGCTATCTTCTCAGCTGGGATAAATAAGCAAAGCTCTATTGGTTTCTGGGTGAATGAGATTATAATTCAAATCAGAAGCATGGTGTTTGTTTATACCATAACAAAATATCACAGAAGTGTGTATCATAAGCCCTAAAACACTGCACTCAAGGACAAACCCATGAGTCTGAGCTTAGGTTTCAGTGACTCCAGTGAAGTTATGCCTATTTATTTCAGGACAGCGGTGCTGATGTGCACCAGCTGAGAATCTGACTCTTTAACTCATAAATGACAGCAGAAACCCTTTACAGGCGGAGGGAGAAGGGGCTGGGGTGGGAATCAATGTGAGTACAAAGCTGTATGGCTGATAAGTGGGTATCAGCCATCTCTTAAAACAGGCAGGCCTGTTTCTTCCTAAAACGAAACTAGAGAATTAATAAACACATGCAAAAGAATAATACAAAAGATATGTTTTCTCAAGGAATTTCCAGTGTGTACACTATGCTTCACAGTCCAATACAAAGCATTTTGACAGTAAAATTTAACCAGTTTCTCATTTTATGTGCTTTCACATACAACCCTTGTGATTCTAAACACGCTGCTGTATACAATGCCTTTCAAAACAACTTATCTACTCATTTAAGCTGACAGCCTAAACTCACCTAAAAACAAAAAAAACCCTTTCTTCCATGCACCCCAAAAGCGTCCCAAACTAGCCAGCAGTAATAAATTTAAAAGACAGTTTTTCCCGATACCCCATCCACACAGCTCATCCCAGTCGGAGATGATACAATATGTAACATTGCTATGTTGCACAGTAATTATGTAAGAGAAGTCACATGTGGCAAAAATGGAATTTATACCAAAGACCAGAAGCATATGTTCAAATAAACCACTGGTTATGTCAAAACTAATAACTTGTTTGCTGTAGTGGACTCAACAGTAACAGGCCCAATGAGTCTAATGACTTTGCTACCACTCCTTTTGCTCCTCATTGTGCAGGCTGGAGCTGATTTTTTTTTCAGGGATTATGTTTATGCAATATGAACATATTGTTATTTGCTGCTTTCTGCGTGATCATTTTGGCATTCTTATGAGAAGATGATGATGGTTCTGTCTAAATGTTTGGGAGGATTATCACTGACATGGGAAGTTATTAGGTTTGATGCAATATAGAGAACATTCACAGTCAGAAAACAGCATCTTTCATTTTTAGGAATGGAGGTAATTGTGCTTTGTGACAGTGCACATCCTTAAGATGTTATGTATCATTGCGTACTTAAAAAAGCAGTACTCTTTTTATTGATCTTTCAATTTTATTTTGATTTAAAATGCAGATCTTCCCCTCCATTGAAATCTTAGCATTTTTATTTTAAAATGTATCAGAAAAAATCCATTTCAGGCATATGCAGCGCCATAAATTACTTTTTGTGGTTGAAACAGTATTCGCTTATGTCACGGGTTGAACATCCTCCTTTATTAGAATGCTATTTATTGCCACCAGCTGCAGTGCTTAGCCAGGAACGTTCTTGACACCAGCGATTGCTTTTCAGCACCAATGCTTCCGGCTGCTAACGGGGACTTCTATTGCCAAATGCAGCCACTCCTCCTAAACTGTTCCTTCTGGTGTACAGACAGCTCCTGTCACTGTTACCCAGAGCAGAAGCTGGGAGAGGGGGATCGCATCTGAACCCACTGCTATGGAATCTCTTAAGTTATAAATCTCCTATAACTTTAAAAGGCCTTGCCAAATACCACTAGCTTGAAAGCTGTCAAATGTGCTCAGGAAATCTACCCATCAGTAATGGATTTTTTTTCAAAATTAAGATGCGAGTTCAGCTTGTGAGCAAAGGGTGTCTTACATAACGAGCCATGTGTTTAGTAAAAGTAAGAGGATTTCTGTATCTATCAGCTATCTAGCCAATGGTCCCTATTTCATTAGATTTTCGAACGGGGACAAACCAGACAAAGGTAATTACTCTTCTACTGTTAAGAGCTGTTGTTACTCCTGCATGAACAGCTAGCACTGCCTTTTTCTTTTGCCTCTGCCTATGGCAGCCAGGAGAACTAAACAGGAGCAATATAAAAGTGGCAGTGTCAACAGCTGTCCTACCAAACATTAAGGGTACCTCATACAGTAACTCTTCAAAGCAGTAGCATGTGTTCTGCTCCTGCGTATGCAAATCCTGTTATTTTATTGATATCGTTTGCACGCATGCCTTCTGCACAGCTGAACCCTTGAAAAGCCATTGCATGTAATTGGGCTCAACTAAGCAACAGAGGCAATCAGTGACAGGAGGAGACTGAACTCCTTCAACATGGAAAGAATTCCTTTCCTCCCTCAGAAAAGAAACACCCTGTAGGTCAAAGAGGAAGGTTTCTCTGCAGTATAGCACAGACAAGCCTGTTATACAGATGCCTGAACCACTGGAACCTATAATTTTAAAAAAAAGTCAAACCCAGAGCCTTCAGGAACAAAATTTTTCTCTTTCTTTAAATAAATGAATGAGCAAATGTACATATTTTTTGTCTATATGTATGTTTAAAAACCCTAAAACATTCAAACTAAAATCTTTGCATTATTAGGCTCTGCCACACAAGATAACTTAGCTGGAAAACATTCTGAAAATTTTTTACTCACTGTGAAAACTGATAAAAGTAGGTGTCCTGTTCATCTTACAGACAGACTAAAAAAAAAAAATCATTCTTATGGCCATAAGGAAATTCCTTTACAGATTCAGAGAGTACAAGAGACATCTGAAAGTTGGAGTTATTTATGGGTCAAAATACATTTGCTCTCTATTTCTTATCTTTGGCCCTGCAAATAACCCAAAACTGTTGTTAGCAAATTACTTTCTCTTTCATATCTTTAAACTGGAGATAAGTATATGTTTCCACTAAATGACTCATAAAAATAAACTGGCATAGCAGTTTGACTGTGTTACGTGTGACTGAGCAGCATTACTATTAAATTACTATTTCCTTTGCATCTGTATTCTCCTTGGGCCAGAGTTTGAGCCATACTCTTCCCTACACCCTATATCCTCAGATAAGGCCACTTCCCCACCACTGGAAGAGGTCTGCTCCATTACACCAGCCCCACTCTAGCCTTTTCTTTGGGAAGTGCAAGACAAGATATGATAATGTAACATCATGAAGAATGGGTGTCTTAACTCTCCTCTATTCCAGCTGGACTTCAGCCAATTCAAATGGATGAGTGAGGGCCAACAGACATTTTAGTGCAACCTTGTATTTAAAGCTAAGTTATACCCTAAATGACCCTAGAGTCAATTTATAGATGCAGAGACTAATGTACAATAGAGTCCAGAAATACTCTAAAGCCTAGCTTTGAAAATGCCTTGACATATGCCACTGGGAATACTCTCTGAGGGGGCAGAAAGGGGTAAAACACAGAGATGCTTACTTTCTGTGTTTGTCCAGTATCCTTTTTGGTGATTGTTTTTTGTTTTCTGAATTTCTTTTTGCCACTTTGTAATCAAAAAACCCCATATATATATATATATGTATATAAAAACAATGAAAATGAAGCCTACCAATTTTGATTCTTACTACAGTTTAAAACCATAATTCATCCCTGCAGACAAGTTCTCCCCCAAGGAGTTCAGTAGTTCAGCAGTATAACTCTTCCTCATCCCTACAGTTGCAAGAAATACCCAATTGCATGGTGCACAAGCAGCGTCCCTGTTTGCAGTGATGAACAGTAGGCCTCATATTTCCCCTCCTCCTAAAGCTCTTCCTGCATGAAGACACCACCACCTTCCCCACTAATGATTTGCCATGCTCTGGGGTAAGTTAGGCAAGCAAGCAGAAAGAAAATATGTATGAGTATTCATTCCCTACTCCTTTCTTGTACCTGGGATAGTAAAAGAACAGGCAGAAGAGGTGTCCAGAATACAAATTGCACAAATTGTGTCTGTTTAGTTGGCTGCCAGGTTACCTGGCAGTAAAGTCTGTAAGATGTTGCTCTTGGTTTCCACGAAACTTGGGCTGCTAGAAGTTCTGAGCAGTTTTTCCTTCCTTGGTGTAGAGCAACCATCCCCAGTATTTGATCAGGATTGGGCTTTTCCCAAGTTCCCCTATATAGGTTTCATTCTCATTGCTTGAATTTTTATCTCACTTTATAGTTATCAGTTGACCTAGATTAAGCTCTCACAGAAACCAAACAAGCTTTAATCTGTTCTCTCAACTGTCCCCAAAATATGAGTTCAGAAACAACTTGGATTTTCAGAGCAAGTTAATTATAAAAACAAGCTCACAAAAAAATTTTGAGTAACAAAAAGACACGAAGATGCAATATCAACATCTTATGTAATTTTTTTTCTTTCAGTCAATTAGGACCATTGATGACATTTTTATATCCAAGCTTCTTAATGCATCTTGAAACAAGTTTCTCAAGACAAACATGTAGACAATTAAGAGGAGGGAGTTAAAAAAAAAAAACAACTACCCAGCATTAAAGTGAGTTTAGTATATTTAGTTTAAAGTGAGTTTAGTATATTAAAGTGAATTTAGTATATTTTATGGCAATTTCAATAAATTTAGTTATGTTCCTATAAATAAAAGTTATAGTTATGACAATCAGAGAGCTCTCTGTTGTCTGGTCATTAATTTTACTTGCTTACTTGTAGAAGAGTTCACAGCTTTCCTTTCCATGTAACACCATTTCCAACACAAACATACTGCTTTAGTGTTTTAATACTTGAGTCTGCCACTGTGCATTGCCATAGGAGTACGAGTTACATGAACATCAACACAAGATCCTGGTGCAGTAACACAAGTGGCCAGGTATTGACTTCCATGCCACTGGCTCAGATAGAGTCAATAACAGTCTCCAGAGCAGTTGATTTGCAAGCCAAAACCCTTCAATGATCTCTGAGTTAAATGCAAACAAGAAAGGGCTGAAAGGCTATTGTGGGTGCTCCCCGAAATGCAGCTGGTCAGTGTGGCAAGCAGGGCCCCCTTCCTTCATCTGCTCCTTTGCACACAGTTATCCTCACCAGCAGCAATAGTCAAGGATGACACCTGACCACTGGATAAGAAAACATCCATCCTATTCACACCACAACATCAGTTGCACCAGACATTAAAAAAAACCAACCACGCCACCAGTTTGCAAACTGAGCAGTACAAAATTCTGAAGCTATGACACCTTCAGCTACCTTGCACAGGTTATTTTTATGCTGGTGTTTCCAAACACAGGGAAGTAGGGCAAGCTTTTCAAGTGCCTGAAGCAATCCATCCATCCACCTGAGAAGCTTAGCTGAAGCAGCCTACTTTTTAGATGCAAGCATTCCAACTTCTCATGGAGTCACCCTCAGAGAATTTCCAGAATCTTTTGCAATGGCCCATATTTAGCACATTTATAACTATTGCTAAAAACTAAACACAGGAGCAATTTAAAACCAATGCCTGGATTTTCAATAGTAAGACAAAAGGATGTAGTTCAGGTTTTGGTTGCCTAATTTGAGAGAGTTAGATGGTCATGTTTTGATAAGTGCTCAGAATGTACTTTGAAAAATATTAAGACTTATCTTAAAGTAGTTTAACAACCAAAAAAAAAAGATATATTAAAGCCAAACAAGTTCCTGCCTACTGCAAATATCTTTTTCCAGTTCACCTGAGGATGGCAAGTTTGCTTTGTGACAAGCACATGAATGAGGCAGACAGACCACAGTGACATGCTGTTGAAACCCCATTGCTACAGACATGCCAACAAAGGCAAGAGCAGCCCAAGACATCAGTTACTCAAGCCAAATAAAACCAAATAATACCCAGGTATTCCTTAAAATTCTAGAATCTGGAACAAATTTTCCACTCATGGGAACTGATAATCTTCCATACTCAAGCAATCTGAACAACTGCCTGAGTGCATGGGTGATCAGTTATCTTTAGAAGAAAAATCATCCTGCAGAGAGTGAAGAAATAATTTAAAAGCCAAAAAACAAAAAGAGAAAAAAATAGAGGAAGAAAAGAAAAAAGACAAATGATGAGACTTTGGAAGAAAACACAGTTTTGCTATCTTTATGGAAGACCCAAAGAAACTGGGACAACAAACAGACACATACAGACACTACTCAGGAATTGCAAGTTCATTTTGCCAGAGAAATGTATAGATATTTTACTTGGATCCAACCAGAAACTAAAAATTAAATGCATGAAATAATACAACACAGCATCTGAATACTCTTTGGGACTGTAAACTTACGTACTGAAAAACTTCTGTTGGAAAAGCATTCCACAAAACTGAGCTGCAACATCAAAGTAAGAATAGTGCCTAGGATTCAATGTGAAGAAGGACAAGTCAGTGTTAATGGGAGTGAGGGACTGTACTATGGGAGCTGGCAGCCAAAACCAACAACCTTGCTTTCACTAGATCTCAAAGAAAAATATTTAATTTAAGTACTGGCATTATAGAAAGCCACAAAAATGAGACTCCCAGCACTGGAAGTGAGAACATATTTCATCTCCAGCCAGAATACTAGATCTGTTCCAAAGCTGAGTTACTGGAAGTCTTCCATTGTCTCCAATGTAGGGTTATTTTCATTTTGTGTTCCTCTTATTTTCAAAATGAATGAGCAGGTATTTCCCCTGTAACTCCAAAAATTAGAATTACAAAATATATACATTTATTAATTTCAAAAATATAAAATTCAATTTGCTCTGAAGAATTAGACTTAGTATACACTACACTGCTGAAATAAATTAAGCATAGTCTCAATTAACATGTTTTAATTCAATTTCTCCAGTATTCCAATACTCTTTTGGGAAAGGAAACAAAAGGAAAAATGTTTTTACAAATCCTCCAAATGCTATACCCATACTTTAGTAAACAAGTGATGTTATAATTATTATTTTGAGAATATTACTATGCTGTAAGAAAAGCACAGCAGATAGAAGATTAGTTAATCCTTTATATTAGCTAAACTAGAAACACTGCTAGATGCAGTGTTTTATTAGTACAAATATAAGATTTTACTTCTTCTGAAAAACTTGTACTAGATTCTCATTTAAAGAAAAGAATTTGTTGATGGTTCTAGGAATACAACTTGTTCTTTAGAAAGCAAAATGTACTTTAAAATCAGTGTACTTTAAAATGTTCATTAAGAATTGTAAGCCAGAAGCAGTCACCAAATAATAATGGCCACAGAAGAAAGCTGTGTACTCACCAGCTTTATTAGAGTTGCAAATCACAAGCAATGGATTGATTCCTAATTTATTGTCTCCACAAACTTTAGGAAAAACAAAGAGCTGAAGGTGTCAATGAAACACAGTAATATGCTTCAAGTTACGTCTTTTCAAAAGGGTATGTCTATCTGAAGATTTAAGGAGCTATTCAGCAACAGGAAAACAATTTTCATTTTCAGCACATGAATTTCATTTTCCATATATAAATGTGCACTCTAAGCCAAGTAAGAAATAGAAAAACCCTTTTAATTTGTTCCACAAATTCCCATATTTCCCTTTTTTTCAGGATTGGTGAATACTCAGAGTGTGGTATCATGAGTTTCTGTTTCCGTAAGTGCTACAGTAAAGACGCTTCCTTCAGACTAGCCCAGAAAATTCTCTAGCTTTCTACCGCAATAGACCCTCCAATGCTTTATCCAAACCCCAACCAGGGATACCATTTGAAATGTATCTGTAGAAGTAAGAGCAAATGAGGGGTCTCACACTAAGGAACATGTATTCCCCCTGCCAAACCCCAGGACAGAAGTAATGAGTGTTGGCCAGCCCACTCAAGCAGGCTATACTCACCTTAGAGCTGAAGTTCACTGAAAACTGCCTGGCAGCTGGAAGTTGGGGTGGGACTTTCTCTTTACCTACAGAGCCAAATGCCTACTGAACTTCCTGCTATTTACTGCAGCTGCAGGGAGGAATGATATTTCCTGGTAAAAGTCCTACTCCAAAAGAAGAGAGAACATTTCCTTTCCTTTTTCCTACATATTATTTCTTCAAATAATTCTCCTGCCTTTTAATTTACATTTTTTTCCTGATATCAGGACGTGAATTGGAGTCAATTTGACAAGTTTTGGTCCTTTCCACTACCCCTAATTTCATGTCCATGCTCTTGGATTTAATCACTCCATTCAAAAATTTCTGGATTTTTCAAACTGCATTGTTTTTCATCATATCTCCTTTCCTGAGCATTTGTTAGACTTGGTTCTCTGATTTCAAGATTTCAATGAGCATTAACTAGGCAAGCTTCTGGTCCTCTCCCTGCACTTCTGGGCATCCCATTCACTTTCATGGTTTTCGCCTGCTTTCGGAATTTTTTCTGCTTTTATCTGTAAGACTTCACTTCTATAGTTTCTTCTCCTCTCTCTTTATTTACATTCCTTCCCTGATTTCAGGATTTGAATTGCAGGACTTTTGGCAAGGTTTGGTGGTTTGCACTGCCCCTCGTTTCATTTCGGTCCTGGTGGTTGTAGTCATTCCCTTTCCAAATTTTCTCTTTTTTTTTTTTCAATTGCGCTGTTTTAGATCATAACTCCTTTCCTCAGCGTCCATTNCCCTAATTTCATGTCCATGCTCTTGGATTTAATCACTCCATTCAAAAATTTCTGGATTTTTCAAACTGCATTGTTTTTCATCATATCTCCTTTCCTGAGCATTTGTTAGACTTGGTTCTCTGATTTCAAGATTTCAATGAGCATTAACTAGGCAAGCTTCTGGTCCTCTCCCTGCACTTCTGGGCATCCCATTCACTTTCATGGTTTTCGCCTGCTTTCGGAATTTTTTCTGCTTTTATCTGTAAGACTTCACTTCTATAGTTTCTTCTCCTCTCTCTTTATTTACATTCCTTCCCTGATTTCAGGATTTGAATTGCAGGACTTTTGGCAAGGTTTGGTGGTTTGCACTGCCCCTCGTTTCATTTCGGTCCTGGTGGTTGTAGTCATTCCCTTTCCAAATTTTCTCTTTTTTTTTTTCAATTGCGCTGTTTTAGATCATAACTCCTTTCCTCAGCGTCCATTAGACTTGGTTTTCTGATTCCAGGATTTCAGTGAGCATTAATTGGGCAAGCTGTGGGTCCTTTCCCTGTAGTTCTTTTCATCCCGTTCACTTTTAGTGATTTCGCTTGGTTGCGGAATATTTCCTATTTATTTTTTACGATTTCATTTCGTCAACTACTTCTCCTGTCTTTTTTTTACATTTCTTCCCTGATTTCAGGATTTGAATTGGAGTCATTTTGGTGAGTTTAGGTCCTTTCCACTGCCCGTCATTTCATCTCTGTGCTCTTTGCTTTAATCACTCCCTTTCCAAAATTTCACTTTTTTTTCAATTGCGCTGTTTTGGATCATAACTCCTTTCCTTAGCATTTGTTAGACTTGGTTCTCTGATTTCAACATTTCATTCCCTTTCCACAAATAAATAATTATCCTATCCGAGGTCTGAATGGTGCCAACCTCCTGCGTAGAGGTGCAAACCTTCATGTTTTTTAATTTGTTAATTGCTGCCCTTATATTACTAGGGTGTGGTTGCCCTCAGATAGCATTTTATAGAATCAAGCCCAAGATTGCTGCAATAACTTAGAATAAAGGGAGTCCATAAATAAAGCCCTTTTCAGACAGAGCAAAGAGCTATTTAGTTCATCCTCTCTCTGAGTGGCTAATGGAGTATATTTGAGAGAAAAGCCTAGGAACAGAAGCTTTCTGTACATCATGCATATATAAAATTTCTTTCCCTACAATCCCTAATGCTTTCTGTAGCTTAGGAACCTCCTGAGCTAAAAGGAACAGATTCTTCTCTTTTCTTAAATCTTCCAGGTTAAAAAGCAGCTGGTAGTAGACCTGCTTTCAATAAAACCAACACACAAAGGCCCTGGGTGCTGTGAACCTGACAGCAATTTACAGCCATTTAGAACAATGAGTGAGCCTATTGCCAATACACACTAGAAGAGCATGATAAATGCAGAGCAAAATTTAACATTTCAATCCAGATTATTAAAGAAAACAGTACTTCATCCATCAAATTTATATCTGTCCTATCTGGGTATTTATCAGCATAGTTCTGCGCTGCATAAGCAGAACAACAAAGCAGTGGTAGTAGCCCCATAAGTTTTGCAATAAGCTTTCACTGTGTCTATCTGTGCAGAGGTGTGCTTAGCACAGAGGAGCTTTTACTGCCTTGTAACTCCAGCTAGTCCTCAGCATCCATCAGGCATGACAACTTACTTCGTAAGATCAGGTTGCTCTTGCTAGTGCATGTTTCCATGAGCATAACAATAAAACCATTTCTGAAAGAACAAATGACTGGGCTTGGGCTTCAGGTGGATGGTAGTGCAGCTTGCTGTCTTCTCTGTTTTATTGGTACACTCTGTGATGTGTTCTTGGCTCCTTGCAATACACTGATATGCTAATAAGTTCACTGTTTTTTTAGTAAGAATCATTTACAGGCACTGTATTATATCCTATTAGAAAGAAAAGTCATTGTATTTAACCATGAATATGCTAGTGAGTTAATTTTAAATTCCCTTACTGTACACATCACATGATATTTTTTCAATTAAACTGATTCAGTATTGGAATAAAATGTAACTATGTTTCCTTGAGTACTCTCACAGGCAGTTGAACATCTGGAGGTAAAAAAAGCAAGGATAGAAAAGTAGAGTTGCCATACAGGTTCTTCATATCAACCTGAAAAAAATTCCATAGTCCCTACATACTACTTGAAAGTAGATATCAAATATCTCTGAGAAAAGGAGCCATAGGATTTGAGACTATGAAGAAAGAACAAAAGGTTATGAAAATGTGTAAATATGTTCAGAAGGAAATTCTGAGGTGCCATTGTTGTTATCTGCAAGATGTGTTTCTCTTCTGGGTTCCAGCCTCTGTTGCTTTTAGTGTAAAGTGTATGTTAGATTTTTGCTACTACTTACCCTGTATGCATCTCAAGGGTTTGCTTATTCTTAATTAAAATTAGATTAATGAAGTTTATCCTCAGAATTTTTAGTGTCTTCTGAAAGCCACTGTTTTCAGGAAGAGGCCTACACCAAGACAGAAGTGAGGAAGACCATACGGAGTATAGAGAAGCAGGGACAAAGAAAATAAAAAGGAATTATCAGAATAAGCTCCATGTCCTACCATCTTAAAGGCAATGAAGCATTTTTTGTTTATTGCTGTGGTCCACAGGCATTTCCCAAAGCTGTAACTTACATTCATTTTTTTTCATATTTTACACATAAAGTAATTCTGCCTCAAACCCTGTTGACTTGTACGAGTTGGTCGTGCTCAGCACATCACTGAGGGTCTCAGTGACCTTGGCTGAATTGTAACGGGGAAGTTTGACACTGCTGAGTTGTTTTGGAAGGAAATAAAAGTCATGAGTTAGCATTTTTGCACTGTCAAATACCATCCTATCCTTTCTAATCTCTCTCACTTTCAACAGGGGTGGTTAGAATAATCATACTTTCAGCCGTTACTTCCTATGCCCTTATTTTTATGTAGATTCCTGTATATAAATGTAAATAAAACTGAGATCTGCTCTTACCTGAGATGGCCTTGGGGTTGTTTTCAGAATCAAAATAGTGTTTGAAATTCAAGAGTCTACTATTTTTAGAAGTTTACTTCAGAATCAGTATCTAGTTTTCACATGCCTAATACATTTTGTTTGACTGTCTCATTGAACATTAATGAATTTTCAGGAAGGAACCATGTAAAGACTGCAATGATTAGTGTTATTTAAGGGAGGGAGTTCTGTAAAAATAGGCTAATGATGTAGCGAAATTTATTCAGGTGTCAGTGGCCAAATGAGCCATAAAACCTCTGAGCCCTAACTCAGAGATGATCCCTCAGATCAACAGTTCCTTGATGATGTTTCAGAAATACTGTGTTGCCCCTTTTCTGCAATACATTTAGCATACAGACAAATTAAGCACTTTCATGTCGGTTCCATCTTGATATTTGATTTTCAAGATTCAAGCCAAGCAGTTACTCATCTCTTCCAAACATGCATCTGAAGATGCATTTGCAGAAAATCACTAAATCAAGCAGCAGCAGAAATATATGAACACTGAAGTAAATAGCAGTTTGCAATTTTTCCCATATATCCAAATGTTTTCTATGCCTCATACACTGAGACTAATTGGGAAAAAAATTTGAGAGTTTTGTCTCTCAAAAAAGACCAAAAAAAGTCTGGCCAAATTCTTCTGTAACATGAAATGAAATGGTTTGCACCGCTTTGTCAAAGCTAAACTCACTTTTGACTGAAGACTGACACTGCCTTTGCATCATTAACAGTTAAGAGCTTCCCACACCCCGTTCCTGGATATATGATATTGTATCACAGAAAGGGCTAAAGCCCCCCACTTACAAAGGTAGGCAGTGTAAAATAAGTTTAGATTGCACCCCCTTGCTACTATGCAGTCTTCTGGAATGCAGAGACCCCATGACAGAGAAAACAAATAAACATTAAACAAGGTGTACCCAGGGAGCAGGGTCATGGTGTGGTTGGCTCCTCTAGTGGTCATTGTCCAGTGGATGGATTGCTGGTGCTGTAGCATCCATGAAAGAAAGGTATTGGTCTGGCCAGCTGTGTCACTCCACTTGCACTTCAGATTCTGCAGCCTTGAAATGCAGCTAGCCCACCCCATATAACAATACAGTGCTTGGTTCAGTTCATTATTTTAATTTAAGTGGACTCAGGAGATGTAATATCACTCTGGAGAGAGACACAGGGACTAATAAGAGCAAATGGCTTGGTCTTCCTAAAGTTCTCCTGCAGATGGGGTACAGTTTCCATCCTTTGATTGCCAGGATAGGACTGAGGGCTCTAGTTCCGGGACTCAGGGCAATGCCCAGAGTATATATGGATGACAGGAGGATTTGGCTCAGTCCTATTTCATAGCAACTCTTCAGAAATTTTTGCTTGGTTAACATGGACTTTTCAGCAGTGTTATCCTTAGTCGCCAAGAATAAGAAGCCTGTGGGAGTGCGGAGGAAATATATACGTTCTTCCCAGACCTCTCCTGGACAGAGCCCAAATTCCTCAGTGTAGGAGGGCTATGAGCTTGACATTTGGGAAAAAGGTTCTGACAGACACAGCCAGCTGGAAAGAGAGTGATCCACATGCACAGCTCCTTCCAAAGATGAATCAGGATGAAATGATTTTACATGTTTTTTCATTGTCCTTCCCACCTTGTAAACATTCCTAAAGCCTGTCTGTAAGCCCTGCATAAAGAAGTGCTAATATCCATATGTCAGTACTGCAAATGGTTTTTCCCACACCTAAAGAGCCAAGTTCATCCCATATGTAATTCCCCTCACTTTAATAACTTCACAGGAAGAAGCATACTGGCCCAGTAAGTCCACCTAAAAGCTGCAGATCTTGCTGGAAACAGCTGTCTACCTTGTGAGGGGAATGAATCACCACAGACCGCAGTTGCTCAGGCCTTTGCAATAGTTTCCTCCTCACTTCTGTGTGCAATTCTGCCTGCAAGTCTCTAAATTATCTGGACACCAGCTGCTTCAAAATCTTGAAAGCCTCATTACAAGAGATAAGGGCAGAAGAGCAGCCCTTGCTCACAGTTCCTAGACTAAGTGCATTGAATGTGTATCTGTGCTGTAGTTATACTTTATTTATCTTACTGCAAGGCAGTTCTTGATTAGCTACAATATGCAGGAAGAATTTTTATTCTTTCTGGTACATTTCTTGATTTTCAGAAAGGAGAAATGAGTATTCAGCCTTCTTTGCTCTGACAGTTACACACTAGAACCAGGATGTAGGTCAGGGTGAACCAATGCACCTAGAGGTATTAAATTGCTTCAGCGTCTGGCCAGTAAATCTTGATCCTATGGTCAGGAAAAGCTGAATGCCAGCTTTGCAGTAAAAATGGACCAGCAGGGAGTTTCAGAGAAGCTAAGGGAAAAATTTTCATAGGATCACGAGGGAATGTTATTTAACAAATTCTCTTCTATTACAATGATTCTGTGACCCTGGTGATGCCTTCCAGTCTTATGTTGCTATAAATACCTTGCCTGAGAACTAATTCCTCTTGACAAGCTGACAGAGCTTCAGCACACAATAGAGCATGTCACCAGTTAGTTTATCTCATGGCTAACATTAGCATTTGATTTTTGTTTTCTGTTACTGTTTTTCTGGACAGCAAGGTACTGTTTTTAATATTACCTGTTGAGAATTTTACTTAATGAGTAAATAAACTTGCAGCTCCTTCAACAACAGATGCTCTAAATTAAAAGATATGAAAGCAACATTCCTATTCTTTAAGTAAATAGTGCATTCTAGAATCCTAAATTATAAATGTAATTATAAACATGTACAAAGTTAAAATAATCTGCTTGGGACAGAAGTACACCCTTACAAGAACTATAACATCAGACATCACAATTATTCTTAGCTAAAAAGATATTAGAGGGTCTTCAGAATGAATGTAGATTAGTCATTTTAATCACACTAGAGCTGTTTAAAATTTGCTTTTGTGATAGAATAAAACATGAGACAACATAGTTGTATGAAAATTATTTTCCATGAGCTGTGCTGAGAAAGAGAGAAACACGATAAATCTGACACTCCCTTGGATATTGAGATATATATATACAAACTCATTGCTATTTCCTGGCAGGGAACACGAGGAGGGAGAAAAAGAGAAGTTAAGATGAAACTATCTATTACTGATTTTCCTGTGCCCAGATAGAGCCATGAGGAAAAGTCACTTTTGCAGCCAGCCTCACATACTGCTCAATGAGTAACACCTTTCTCCCTTCCAGTCTGTGTGATGTGAGATTAGGGCTTCTTCAAGATGTTCTTTGTTCTTCCCATTTTTCCTAATGTGACAAGGCAGGAGGTTGTCAGGATTTTACCAGGCAATAATACAACTATTTTTTTTACTCTTGATAACCAAATACCTCCTTCTCTGCATGTTGTGACACAAATCCCTTAGCAAAAATTTCATTTCATTTTTCTTTGCTTTAGCTTTCTAAAAGGTATCCCTAAGCACCTCAAATCCTAATCCAAAGGTCACCTCTTCTAATTTAGGTACCTAAATTTGTTCTTTAATTAATGCGCCCTTACCATCATATCTCACCTACCACACATTTGTCTCAGGATCCTCCTCCTCAGCATATTTCACCTAATGCTAAGACAAATGAGTTAAATGAGTGGACTGCAGAGTAAAAGAAGGTGACCAGTACAGACTAGATGTCTGACTTTTAGACAACTAAAATTAAAAAATATCAACACCAAGCTGTGTTCAGTTTCTTTCTGTATAAGTCTTCACATGATTATCTATATAAGGTATTTTAGATTCTAAACCAAAATATATTTTTTGGCCCAGAATATACAGATGACAGCAGAAGACATGTCCCTTTGCCTGTGTCAGCAATGATTCCTTGCAATCGATTTCAGTCATTTGTTTGACATTGGGAGTGGTTTTGCTCTGGACTTGGTCTACAGCCAATGAAGAAAGGCAAGTACCTTAAAAGTAGTGTCTCTGGGTGTGCCTGCCTTTCTCCAGTGACAATAGAGGAAGACTGAAGCTTCTACAGTCCCACCTTAAGTACTTCAGTTAAATGATGGGATGAATCCATCTATATCAGCTGAGATGCTGGGGCTTGTAGTAAATTTGAACTCCACGTTAAAATCTTGCCAGTGTAATATAAATCATATGTGTCAGTTGTGTTTGTGTGGGGGTACGTGTACTTCATGTATGCATGCACAGTTTTTGGATGCTTTTACTACAACAATGTAAAACAACATGGTAACATTGTGAAATAGTGAAGCCAGTATTCAGAAAGATGTGGAAAACCTTTGCATGCAGACCTCAGCTTAAACTATTTCTTAGGAGTGAGCTTTATCCAGTTATACAAAGTAGAACAGTATTTCGAGAGCCAATCAAATGCAATATTACATTTTTGGGTTAAGTAGAATTATATAGTGAAACCATTTGACTTGATAATAATAACAACAATAACAACAATAATAACATTAACAGTAATAATAATAAAAAATAATAAAATAATTAATAAATAAATAAAGCAGCCTCTGTAAAGACTTATTGCCAAGACTAATATTGTCAGTGGCATCCAGGATCAGCAATGGTTACAAGCAGTGGACACAAAATGAAGTTGTCTGGTTTTGACAACAAAATATTCTGCATTTAACAAAGGCATATGTTTCAAACTCAAATGACTTCACTTCAAATTAAAGCAAAAAATGTTTTGAAGTGTCGTCATTTGATAATCATTTGTTTTAAAATAAGCAACAATTTCCATCTAATGGGATCCATATCTTTAACAAGTGAACCAACATTGTGACAAACAAAAAACAACCTGCTCTAAAATATAATTCAAAAATAAATTACATCTAGCTGTTTTGTTGTTGTTGTGCTCTGTTTTCCTTTTTTGGCTGCCTGTAGAGCTCCCACAATTTTTTCATTGCTACAATGACAAATGCTATGAGAAAAGACCTGGGCCACTGCCAGAAATCTACTCTAGACTTCAGTATATGTTTCTGCTTTCAAGAGTCAATTGTTTTCCTTCTCTCCCAGGGGTCACTTGCTACCTTATTACCAGAAAGAATGACCCCTTGACAGCGCAATTGAAATCCAGAAACTCAACAAAACTGTAACCCCTCCAGTGGCATCAGAATTATAATCAACAGCAGTGGGTCTGGAAGACAAATGCACTTGTATATAAGGCCACCATCTTAGAAAGTGGCTTCTCTACTTGCAAAGAAACCTATCTCTATTTGGTTTCTTTTGATATTTTTATTACCCCTTTCTTGTAACCTTTTCATTGCTAGTGCTCTCAAGGCAGGAGTGTTTTCACAGCGTTGGAATTACCTGTGCTCATTTTACACAGTTTGCTGACTATTCCTTCTCTTGCAATCTATGCTGTGAAGCACTAGAGATGACTAGAGATGGGAGCCCCCAGCCATTACGGATTCCTTCTCTTATTCACCTTAATTCACTAGCAGAATAGTTTTTCCTTCAACATCCTTATTTCCATGTAAGAAACATCAGTACAGAATCTCCAGCCTTGAAACCACAGAGAAGAATGAGCTTGAAATATTAAGGAGAACCTTGCAAAGGCATGCACTGAAATAGTGTTATACCATAGCATTTCTCAAATATAGTTGCTACTAAAAGTATTAAACTTATTTGCTGGATCCTTTTGTATACACAAGATCTGCAAAACCAAGGTTGTTTCAGATAAATACATACAAAGATATTCTGCAGCACAAGACCCTAGGCTAGTTCTTATATTGTACCTGTGGAACCCTGACCCAGAGTCCTGAGGTTACCAAAAACTGTGCCTCTAAATCACCTAAACGTTTGTTCTAAAATTTCAGAAAAACTTTCAGAAAATCTCAGTGTGAATTAAAGCTTGAAAAGTTTCTTATCCTGGTGATTTTATTACCAGAATTACTTGACATGTGCGCTAGAATGAATTTTTTTTAAGACCATCCAACCACATGGTAAAAAACAAGGTACCCATGAACCAAAGCACTGCGCCCAGATGCTCTGCCATCTGACTATCATTACACAGATATTGGGAAATACTTCAGATAATTGCAGGAGAAAGTTCCTCAAGTTATACAAGGATTAAAATATCTAAAAAAGAGAAAAAAGCAGACAGCATGGCAAAACACAAGTACACAAAATCTCATTGCCTTTAACAGAGATTCGGGTGAACGTAGGAATTTGCAGAGACAGGAGCCTTCAAACAGCATCATGGCCTGAGGTGCAAAAAAGCCAGCAACAGAGTTCTGCTGAGCATGCGCTGGGAAGAACAAGAAAGCATGAGGTCAAAAAAGAAGTGTTTTTGTTACCTTTCTCAGACATAAGTCATCATATTTTACAAACAACAAAATAAAAGGTATTAGACCCCTAAGTGATCCCTGGGAGGAGCAGCAGATGGCCAGCCTCGCACCTTCAGAGGAGAAGTGGCACAAATAGCTAGGATGTGGTTTTTCCTACGCTGTCCTACCAACGAGATGTCACCATAATGCAGAGAAGATGCCAAGTGCTCGCCCAACTTTCTCTACTGAGGCACAGCAGTTCTGCTACAGACAGGCAAGAGGGAGGAGGCTGTGAAAATGGCTCTCCTGCCCCAGAAACCAGGCTGTGGTCTCTGGTAAGAGCAGATAAAGTAATGTTTTGAATTTTATGTTGCTGTCTTACAGTAAGCTCTGTGTGACTGAGCTCTTCCCCTGTCAACAGTCACACTGTTGACAAGGCAGAGTTGTCTTCTCTGGCAAAGAGACAAGAAGAGTTGCTTCACACCTGTGTTTTACTTCTGCAAATTGAAGGGCAGGATTGAGGCCCTAATTAATAACCAAAAGGGGAAAATTGACAAGTGCTTCTATTGGCACTAGTATCGAAAAACATATGGCCTCTTATTTTCTTGCATATTAGGTCACATCATTATAATTTCTATCCAAAAGCCCAGACGCAAGTTACATGGATTCTCTGTACATGTTTAAGTACCATACATTAAAAATAATATGCTGAAATAATGCTGTCAAAGTATGAGACCTACCTGACTGATGGAATATTCTTCTATAAAGAGCAGCACTAAGCTTCTCTTAAAGAGAATGAAGGAAAATCTAAAGATAATAATGAATAAGAAAGTGGCTTCTTCTGCCAGAGCTATCAAGTTAAATGGCTCTTTGTATTGTTCAAAATGTGTACAATATTGTGTTCTGTGGCAGAGGGTAAAGAGAGGGAACTTCCAGTGATGTTTTGATGAAACAGCAAATAAAAATAATA
>VXBB01017350.1:171733-177887 GCA_013399915.1 Illadopsis cleaveri | reverse complement strand
AATTTTTAGAAAAAAAAAAAAAAAAAAAAAAAAAAAAAAAAAAAAAAAAAAGAAAAAAAAGAAAAGTGTCTCTGCCAGCCCTATTCCGACTTCCATTCATTTACGTCCCAGGGCTAACTTGTAGTCATCTCTGTAAGGCAGATGCTTACAGAAATGTAAGGTCTTCGGCAGGACCGGACACGCTCCTTTCCTAGCGCTGTGTCTGCTGAACGGGAGCCCTTGCACAGCCCGCAGGGTGCGAGCCGGCCGGCCGGCCGGGCAGCTCGCTGTCCCCCGGAGCAGCATCCCCCGCTCAGCACCCCCGGCCCCGCCGAGACGGGGAGCGACCCGGCGAAACACGTGCTCCGAAAGCGAAGCGCTTCTCCGTTCCCAGCAAAACCAGCTGAAAACCCGCCCTTGCGCCCGCTGGGAGAGCGGTAAGGCAGAGCTCACTGCCACAGCCGGAGGAGCTGATGGCAGTACGAAATGGAGAGGGGAGGGCAGAAGGAAGAGCTTGCGCTCCCCCGCCCCTTTGCACCAGTGTGTCTTGCAGTTATTCAAAATGATTGAGTTTTCTGAAGAAGGCCCTTTAGAGAGAAAACAAAACCAGCAACAACCTCTTCCGCCAAAACCAACATGAATATCAACCTGTCCACCGGCAGGGCTTCGGAGCTTAGAGGTATTACAGTAAAATTTACGGCGTCCTTAACAACTCCCAATAAAAGCATTAAAATTCCCTTTAATTGAGAAAACATTGATTTTTAACTCTGGAAAGAACGAACCCGTAATTTAATTGCAAGCTTTCACCGACAGAGCAGCATCTTAGGGAGGCCACATTCCATCTTTAATAGAGCCACTTTATGAAGTGATAAAACCAAAGAAAACCTGACAAACAGAGACAGTTGAAATTGCACAAGAAAAGTTATTTGCCTTCCCTTTCCCTCTTCGCAGTTCCAAACTATCCCGCTCTTCCCTCCTCCTCCAATCCCCGCCCTCCGACCACAAAACACAACTGTAAAAGCAAAGGATTTAGGGTCTAGGGAAGAAGCAGTAGTTAATATTTAAAATAACGATTTGCTTTTACTAGACACGGGGTGATGCCAAGAGGTTTAAGGGAACATTTTCACAAAATGGTAGCCTCTTCTGAAAAGGAAACTAATCCGATAAAACTTCCTTGCTTTCCCTTGTTCGTTACAAAAATAATTGCTAAAGGGAAGGAAAGGGAAATCCCACCCTCCCTTTCTATCTTATTTCTGTATCGGTTTTTGGTATTATAGAAGAGTAAAGAAGTTTTTGTTTGGTGGTTTTTCATTGATCAGTCACTCTGAGCTAATGTAATTATCCTCATCAATAGAAGGCTGCAGAGAGAATCATTATGTGGGTGACATTGATAAATGATCACCCAAGAGCTGCCTTTTCTCTTGGGCACCCCCACATATGACCCTCCCACATACACAAGGTAGCCATAGAAACACCTTGAGATCCTCAAACACTGCTGCAAATGGGAGAATGCAGAGAAAGCGAGAGAAATCCAACTTCACACACTTTGTGTCCCTGCTGAAGCCTCCTTCCCATTGCACGCAGCCACCGAGCCGGGCTCCTCTGTCCAGCCCCGTGGGCGCGCAGCCCGATCCCGGCCGCGCGCCCTCTCACGGCACCATATCCAGCACTGGGGGGAGGGGGTGTCCTGTGGAGTTTGCTTCTGGGCTTTTTAAATTTTTTTTCTTTCTTTCTTTCCTTGGAATAGTTAAGCAATGAGGTTGCACGCACCATACGTAATGTACGCGCATTGCGGAACCCCCTGGTTTTGATGGCGCTCTTAGAGATGCACGCCAAAGATATTCACCCCGTCCTAGTAATGCGGTTCCTGAAAAATGGTTAAACACTAACTACTAGCAGCGATTTTTAGTCACAGGCCTATACAAGAAGATTCTGTATTTCTTATTAAGGCTAAGATTTTTTTTTTTCTTCCGCCACAGACCCTCCTTTTTTTTTGTAAGCAAATTCTAAAATATTGAGAGCAGTAATTGATTCATAATGATCCGTAAATCGATGCAAGGAATGGGGTGAAGGTGTTTATTTATTTTTTTATTCCTAAAGCTGCAAGTAAAGTAGCTTTGACACCATGTGGGGATGAAGGGGAGGAGTTGTTTAGCCGTGCGGGGTCATCCATCATCACTGTCGCAGAGACTCTGCCCAGAGGAGCAACCTCCCTTCTGTCTGTCTCTCTCTCGCCACCAAAACTATTAATATTAAAATCTGCCAGCAAACCTTGCCCCCCCCCGCCCCTCTTTCCACCCGGTCCCGCTCAGCCCGCAGCGGCTGGGCTGCCCAGCCCGGAGCTGGCTCGCTCCCACGCAGCGCCAGCGGGGTTGATTTTTCCCCAAGTGCTGTTAGGAGAGTTAAAAGCCCGGCCCCGTTCCCTCTCGGCTGAACCCAGGGATGTGGTAGGGGAGACGTGTGGGGCGCAGCCATCCCTCCGCGCAGCGGAGCCCTCTCCTGCCGCTCCTCGCAGCGAGGGGATGCGGTCGTGCCTGGGGAAAAGATTCGGGCGTTTTCCGGGCTCCATGGGTTTTTTTTTCCTAGCACATNCCCGCGCCGGCCCTCGCAAACCTGGTCTGGGGCAATTTTCTCTCCCTCGCTCTCTCTGCGGCTATGAGTGAAAGGTGGGGAGCGCCCGGCTCCCCCGGCATCTCCTCTTCGGCCCTGCGGTGCCCGCTCGCCGCGACGGGCAGGGCTCGGGCGGCAGCGCTGCCGGAGGTGCGCTCCCCTCCTCTCTTCGCCTTAAAGGCAGCAAAATCTGGAAGAAAAATCCCTCATTTATGGTGACTACTCCATACGCAACTCCCAACGCAGACCCGCTCGGCGAAATGGAAATTTGGGATTATAAACATGTGTGTATGTAAACAAAAGGTGTTTCTTCTGTTACCCTTCGTTTCCCACAGCATAAGCAATTTTTATTCAGACACGAGTATTTTCTTTAACACTATACCGCTGTCAAAACATTATTCCCGTTTTGTTTGCTTTTGACAGCTGAGCAGTTCTTAAAAATACCAAAATCGGAACCTTCCATGCTAAACAGAAAATCTCAGGCGGAGAAATCTCTGCACGATATTGTACCTTGGATTTCAGCAAGACATCTCACGGAAAGCACAGCCCAAAAGGGGGAGAAAAAAAGAAAGAAAATAAAAGACAACACAGCAATGCACATATTTAGTTCATTATGAAAACAAATATCTACTATGTCTACATTCTTCCCTGTCTTTCTACCAACGTGATTTCTGACATTTCTCCTCAAATTCTAGAGAAAAGATCTGCAAGGAAATAAAGTACTGTTTAAAAAAAAAAATAAATAAAAGCCTCCCCTTTAAAGTGCTAACACAAATTATCTTGCCTTCTTAAATTCTGCATCCACAAAAATCAGAGAATTTGGAAATGGGCACACGGGCTGTGGTCTTCTTATGTGACTGAAGGGTCGATGTGATTTTAACCAGGACAGAGAGCATCAAAGCCGAGCAGGGAATTATAATCGAAATTTCATATGAAAGCCTTATAAGAGACGCCCACAAAGCAGGACCCGATTGCTAAATAAATCCTCACACCCATTCTACTGGCATCCTCCCTTCTGTCGCCAGCAGCGTGGGTCCATTTACTCAGCTCAGAAATTAAACATTAACTATGAGGCTGAGCCTCTTTCCACATTCCAAGGGTTAAGGTTGTCACTCAAAGTCTTTAAAAACACCCTGGCCAGTTGGAACGGTGAGAAGGAAGGAGGAGAAGAGTTACAAATTTACAGATGTTGAAGTTGGAAATTTTTGTTTCCTAGAAAGTTTAGTTAATTGCAAGTCCTTTCTCATTCCCCTCCTCCCAGGAATAAAGGCAGAGCCTTCCCTTGCTCTTTGGGCCCCATCCCACTCTTGCTGACTTAAGAGTGCCACTGAGGAAGGTGAGAGGCTGCTTTTTCTAACATTGCTCATTGCTCTTCCTAGTTCAAACTCTCCTTTAGTTGCTTCAAAATGCCAGAAGCTTTTATTTAAGAAAAAACAAACCTTTAACCACGATTCTACTCCAACTATTTGTATACAAAATGTTGAATCAACATTTTCTGTCATTAGCTGATGGTTTGTTGTTTTGGTTTGGTTTTTGGTTTTGCTTTTTTTTTTTTTCCCCTGAAAAAAACTGAAGACAACAAAAGGAGTAAAACCATCTCAAAAGCTAGCTTATGCAATTCTCACATAGGAAAAATTCCCATTGGAGTCAAAGCTTCTTTTCTCCTCCTAAAACTTCTAAACCTAGTCCTACAATAAAGCCATTCTTTGCCACTGAGCTAAATACCTGGATTTAAGGTCTGCTGTGGTTATGGATGTACACACACATACATGTACACACATGGCATTAGTCATCTTGTGTCTGGGCCTTCACAACTCAAGCTCAGCTTCTATGTTATTAGCAGGTAGTACAAGTATTAGACACACCTCTGAAATGCAAGCTGGTGAGACAATATGTCAAATTTTGCTTAACCTGGCAAAAAACTAATATCAGTAATCAGCAGAAATATATACCCTCAGATAGCCTTTCATTCAGTTGTTCTATTGCTGCAATGACAAGCTTGTTTCTGATTTTTCCAGCCTTTCTTCTCAATGCTGATAAAAAACAGTTTGAGACATCTCTCAAGATAACCTCAGACTCACCTAAACATGATTAAAAACACAACAGCCTAGCAAAAAATCAAAAATGAAATATTTATTACCGCATTTTGTGACTTAACACCTTTTCTTTTTCTTTTTAAAACATAACGTCACAGTCCTCATACAAGTATTTTAATGTAAATTTTGACAAAGCTTAAAGGTAACAGCATTTTCTTCTAGTGAGGAACACGTGCTGAGAAAGGAAGAATTCATGGACATACAATACCAATTCCACAGCAGATCTGATACTAGCAAAAACATTCTTTTTTTTTTTCAATTGAGGTAAACACATAGAATATCTAACATGAAACAATTAATAGACCGAACTCTGTACGAAGTTTGTTACAGTATTCTCTTGCTTTTTTTTTCCCAAGCTTTGAGTTCATGATAAAGTCATAGGTTTGGTGCAAAGACCGTTAGTAACTTCTTTCATTGAGGAAAGCTGCCCAACTTTTAGTTTTGTTTTGTCCAAAGCCAAGGCTCAGAACTACCGGAAGAAGCTTCTGCTCTGTCTGTTCTGTCTTTTAAATCTTCACCTGCAAGCTCTTTGAAGAAGAGTCCAAAAAAAAAAAAAAATAGATTGGGAGGAATGGGGAGAGACTTAATGAAGCACAAACTATAAAGATCTGTTTGAAACTAAAGGACACATTTTATGAAGGAATAAAATGAGGGAATGACAAGGCCTTCTTGGAACAGTCTTCTGAGTGATGAGAGACCCAGCAAGACTTTTCATCTTCATCTCCAGGATAGTTCTTTTCTCACTGGCCAAAACAGGTCTTTCATGGATAGTGACTTCACTGCTGAACCAAAACAGTCATTCTTTTGGGAACAACACACATAGTGTGGAAAACAAGGATTTTTTTCTTCTAAAACTATTTGAGGCAACGTAACGGAGTGATCAACAGAAATGTACAAGTTAACTTAGTTCCTATGTTTATACTACAGTAGTTATAACTCTTGGAGTCTTTTTTTTTTTTTTCCAGAGGATCTGTACATGGACATATTCATTTCAGTGAGCCCATGATTTCACATTTGTGTTCTTGTTTCATTGGTCCTCTGTTGTTGATGAAAAATGACAAAAAGTAAAAAATAATCACAGCTGTCTGGAATTTCGTATTAAGTGTCAACATCTGGTCAAAGTTCAAAAGTCTTAAAATAGTTTCTGTTTGTTTTTGTTTTGTTTTTCCCTTGAGTTCCCTTATACTATTGGGCATGAATGTCCATAACCTGTCCACCAACACTGGGGTCTACAGAATGTAACATTGTGGGGCTCTGTGCTGACATGGTCATTCCAGGGTGGGTAGGGGGTCCTCCGTGCATCGTCATGGCTGGGTGGTGGGGGTGACTTGGCAAATATGAAAGGATTGGGGGTCCATGTCTTAATTGAGTTGAGTGTGGGGTCATCTGGGGAGGAGTGTAACTTGGCTGTGCCATACTCATACCCATTGGACCACCCTCAGATACGTAGTCCCCTGGCATGCCTTGCA
>VXBB01017350.1:159233-166733 GCA_013399915.1 Illadopsis cleaveri | reverse complement strand
ACCAGGTGATGGGACTCCTGAAGAATAACTTGATGAGGATTTGCGCCTGTGGGACTTGAATACAGATACTACTTGGAACTTGCCTGCTCGATTTGACTGGTCAATCATAGGCTGTACTATTCTTCTTCTGGCATTAATAAACCTGCAACAGAATACAAAGAATAGAAGTCCTTTCATCAGCTTGCTTCTCTGTTTTGAGAACACCTCTGCTTTAAAAGTGACAGGATTTTTGCATGCTGTGGAAATGTGTTTTGCTTCACGTTGCTTTTTTAAAAGAGTATAATTTCACTTTAAAGGATTTTCCTCTAAGTGCTCAGAAATTGTAACCAGTAACACGCTTATCTTACTAGCCAGCTTAAAGCTGGATTTGCCAGAAGGCTTTGAACAAGTAAATGCGACCGAAAACTTGTGTTAAAAGACAATTCTTTCTTTAACTTCTTCTAAGTGGCTCAGATGCTGGTTAAAGTTCACAGACTGGGAGATTTTCTTTTCCCCTTTCCACCTTAGGGATCCAGCTCTCCTTGCAGCTGGCCATAAATGAGGACCAGGCTTTGCCACTCCGTGCTTTCACAACGTATCGTTAGGTCAGCAAAGCCATCAATTAGGCTGTCTGAAGTTTTATCACCAGCGCAGCAGCAATAAGTGCCGGCCCAGAAAGACTTCTGCTCTTCTACAACTCCTGCAGTTGGAGCCTGTAAAGGCGAGGGTCGTTTGGAGGTCAGTGCCAGCTGGGGGCCACCTCTGTGTCCAAGCGGGGACACCCCGTGCAAGGCGACCGCCTGCCTGCCCTTAACTCAGGCACCTTTCAACTCGTTAGAAACCCCCAGCCACAGGTACATGTGGTTAATATTAGGCTCAAAATAACTTCTTTTTTTTTNTTTCTTTTTTTTTTTTTTTTAATCTCAAACTGGGGTGGTTGCCGAGGCTTTTGAGCACTGGTAAAGGCAGTTAGTTGGCTGCAGAGCCTGGATTTAATTTTGCTAGTAATCCAAAAATAAGTGCTTGCATATTTTTATTAGCTTAATGTGCAGCAATCCACATCAGCATAAGTTAAATTAATTTCCCGAAAATAATTTCGAAACTTTCCTATACACAAAATATCTTTGAAAACACGGCAATTTTCTATCACTCGGTAGCCACACTTGTTTTTGTCCCTTCTCTTTGTGTTTGAGAACACTTTGGAGCCTTCGTGCAGGTTTTGTGTGCTATTTCACAGCTCAGGCTTTCGCCTGGTGACCCTTAAGGAGTGCTAATGAAGTCGAATACTAGCGTTTAATCCTCTTCAGAAATACTAACATGCCCATCATCCAAAACAGCCTCCAATAATTGCCATTGGGCCCGATCCAACGCCTAGCAAAGTCTTTCAGTCAGTTAACTGAAAACTAAGTTCATCTGCTCATTTAGTAAATTGCTAGCCTTTATATAGCATCAACTCCGCAAGGCCTTTTGTCATGCTTCCCTCACTCCCTCCCACCCTCTGGTTAAATTCCTTCGCAGATAATAAAGGACGGCGGCACACCTTCGATTGCATCTTCTGTAATCACAGTGCTGGAAATTTCATTAGACAGATGCATAAATGCTACAAGTAACACTAAAGGGCTCTATTGCATCTTTCTGTTTACATCCAAAAGACATTCTTTATTCTTTAGCAAAAGTATCATTCAGTTGTCAGAAATGTCATCCTGCCTCAGAATTAGTCATGACTTCAGGTATTAAAATAAGAACTCAGACACTGTCAATATATTTGTTTATTCCCTTCTGACTGTGGCACAGTAAAGGCATCACTGCCAGTTCTGTGATTTTGAAGTGTGTTTCCGTCCTCAGAGACAAAGGTCCCCGATAGGACTTATTTGCTGAGTTACTTTCCAGTAATGTTGCTGTGCTGACCAAATGGAGCCTGACCTGAACCTCCTCCATCCAGCACGCCTTTTATCAGCTAAAGTTAAGGCCAATAGAGATTAACAGGAAAGCCTGATAAGACTGTTTTCTCTTCTCCTGTGAGCTTCTAATGGTGTATACAGATGGCAAGGTTTTAAAGAATGGAACGAACACTTATTTAGGCCTGTAAAAAATCACAGAAACACCCCCCACACACGCACACACTTTCCATCTTACTAACCCCTTTTCTTCAACCAGGCCACTCTTCAGGAAAACCAAATTGCTCTTTCGTTTTTTTTTTATTTCAACCCCAACCACTTTTATTATTTACATCTGGTGGTCCCCTTATTTATGTCCCTCTCCACTTCCCTGCACACATATCCCTGCTCACAGGGCTGCGAAGCATTATGGGCCTTGGCTCTCAGCAGGAGAACTCCACACTGTCTTCAAACAAATAATTAAGAGGAAGGTTAAAGGTTCACCCAGAGGTCATATCGTTGGATACTCCTCAGAAAGTTTACATTAGTAAGAAATGGGTGCCCTCTGAAGTGTTCTTTCAATGAGCTCGCACAACAAGGCAGAGCATTAAGAAAATTCTACATCCTTAAGGGTTTCAGGTGACATCTGCTTTACCTCTGAGCACAGAGATTGGGATACGGTGCTCCAGCCTTACATATTCGACAGTCTCCACAGACTAAGCCTTTGGGATGGGTGTTGAAAACCCCATCTCACCCAGCCATTCACTCCCAGAGGAGCGTGGCCTTATTTTATCCAGCCAACGTGAATAAAGCCAGTCTTTCACTGCAAACTCTACCTAAAGGCAATTCACTAGTTGTTTTTGAAATGGGAGTTCAAGCCCTAAAAGTGAGTCCTCCATATTCATTTTCCTACTGAAAAAAAAAAAAAAAAAGAAGCAATAGAAGTGATACAATTTGTCCTTGTGAAAAACAGCTCCTGGGTTTGATTTCTGATTTCATAATTTCTCCATTTTTCTTTTGCACATCTGCATAACAGCAGGTGCAAGCAATGTCCTCTAGACCAGCCACGCTTCCTCTAGAGAGAAGACACACTGGTGTATACTTGGAAAGATAAAGGAGAACAGGCTTTAGGCATCCAGGCAATTTTGAAATTCCATTTCTATGTCTCCTCTGAAAAGTCTTGTTCATAAACAGCATCAGTTATACCCACCAGTGGGTATGTGTGAAAAATGACATATGAAATTATTTATATTTGTAAGATTGCAGGTGCAAAACAGACATACATTTCAGGTGAAGCCAAAAATCTAATCCTAGTTTCACTAGCAGTAGCTACATCATGCAATGCATCAGCACAATTGGTAGACAAGGGCACAGAATGCAGTGTTTGTGCTTTATTATTTATTCCTTATGCTGTCCCATAAATATGCACAGTGCATAATAGAGACGTAGAAAACAGAGTCCCTGCCCCAGCCTTTACATTTTTTGAGGGCTGTTTTTGAATCCCTCGGAGAGCCATCTCCAGGGCCAAAGTAAAGCAAAATACAGCCTTTTGCACAGCACTTCAGTCTGTGTTGGAGAAACACTCTGATGTTATTTAGGCACAAACGTCTTCAAAAGGCATTAAGAGACAGGTGAAAAAAGAGAACACCAATGCCACTGTTTTCAGCATTATTTGGAACCCTATAAAAGAAGAATTCACAGCTCTGCTCCTGACACTAATTGCATACCTTGTTCATACCCTTCACCCAGAGGCCAAAGATTGAATGGCCTGAAAAGATGAGTAAAATCTATCAAAAAGACATGGACTTCTTTGTTACTCTGCTGCTAATAGTAATTCCTATTATTTGGATGATAGCAGCAGTTAGAGGACCCAAAGAAGCTCAGTCTTACTTCACCCCATTCTTCACAAGCACACTGTCCAAGAGAACTCAGAGTCTGAACAGATTTCCAGGCAAAGCCTGGGGGAGAGACGCCTTCTCCCTGTCTGCAGAGGGGAACAGAGACAGAAGGAGATTTAGTGACAAGGCCAAAGTCATACAAGAGATCTTTGGCAGAGCCACACACCCAACATAGATTTCCTCAGTCCTCTTTCAGCGCTCCTACAATCTGCTATCCATATGCTATCTTTCCTTTGTTCCCCCAGCTTAACAGTCAGGCACACTGGCAGGGGACTGCGAAGGGAGCTCACATTGCCACTGTTTGTGCCTTACCTGCTGTGTAGATAAAGAGGGGTCATCAGCCTCCAGGGCTGTGAGGCAATACCTTCACAAACTCTACATTCATATGGTACTTGGTCCTCATTCCAGAATGATAAATGAGGTGTGTAATGTTGAGAAATACATGTCATTGACATAGTAGGCTCAATAAAAAACTCACTCCCAGCATTTTGCAAATGACAGATTACCAACCTTGCTTATTCAAACAATAGCCATTTGAATTGAAAGGATTTTTGAATCTTGTATTTTTTCTTTAATTGCTAGCTAAAGCAGCTACATCTCTTTCCCATAGCCACTTTGTCTTTCTCACACAAGTAGTTCTGGTTACTTTTGCGGGACAGTTTATGAAAGCACAAATGAACAAGATCTGGCTCAAAAGGTACAACAATATGGACTTTTAAAAGAAGTGATTTCACTTTTATCTGCTTACAGCAAAGCCCAGTAGAGCAGTAAAGGTGCACTAGTGAATATGCAATGTAGTCTGGTGATTTGGTAGCGCTAGTCCTAATTGGTTCTTACCACTGGTAATTAGCATGACAATATAATCTAAATATATGCATTTAATCACATCTCTTCAAATAGAGACTTGGTTTTCTTTGTCCAAAATAAATATGCATTCTGTACTTTATAGGAAGTTCTGCAATTAATCTTCTTTATATATTTATCATATTTTATCTCAAGTCATATCAAATGATGTTAAACTCAAATTTGCATAATACATTTTATTCTTATAATAAAATAATCATCTGATAAAATCGTAGAGACATATTTCTGCAGAATGTAAACAGAATAAACAGCAAATAGTGATCTCTTAATCTGCTTCTTCAAATCTGGCACACTCAAAAATAATTTCGCTGTTGTTCCCACTGTCTTTTTTATACATACTGTACCTGTATTTTGAAATACCATGACCATACCATAACTGAATCTGCTTAAGATTAGTTCTTGAAATGAACTGTTAGTGACTGTACTGACTGGCAGTCAGAATTAGAAACATCTCCATCTTTACTTTATGGCTATCATGGAAAATATGGAAAATTCACTTTAAGTATGTAGGGTCACAACAGGTCTTGCTTCAGGAGGATGAAGTACATGAATGCTTAGGAAACTATAACTTGTTCCCAACTGGGGGCCTAATCTGAACTCCAGCAGAGAGAGATATTTAACTCCCATCACACGCTTGTATGTCTAATATCTCCTCTGAGATGAACCGGTGCCAAAGGGAACCATTCCCGCCCCAGCAGCGTAGACTGCTCCCCACGAGAAACTGAGGAACAACATGGAGCCACCAGGAACAACGCAAAACTTCAGTGTCAGTCTTCAATCTGGATTTCCACTTAAAATATCCATCTCTGAAAATGAGGTGCTAAAATATTGAATTTATTTAACAAACCAGCCACTGCATAAATCGGTTCTCAATTCCTTATGTGAAAACCAGAGAAATAAACAAATTTGTGAGATGAATTCACAATCAGTTCTTTAAAAGGATTAATGACAAGGAAAGTTTTGACTCAGTTTTAACCCAAGACACTTCTGCTCTTAGACTCAAAAAGGACAGAAGTACTGATGAACACTGTGACAGAGTTAGTCACACAAATAATAAAAATACAAAATGACAATAGCAATACTAATTTGGGGTTAGAATTGTTTGCTATCTGTCATCTGAATAAAAACAATAATTTAAAAAAAATTTTAGGTACCATGGGGAACAGTCTTGCAAGATTTTTTAAAAACCTGCCAAATGTACATGAGAAACTCAACTCTTATTAAACCCACATAAATGGGAGGTGAACTTGAAGAATAAATGGGGTCTAAGCACCTGCTTCAATGTTTTTGCTGAGTAAGAGTCTAAGAATGCATTCTAAAAAGTAATCCAAATGTTTTCACCTTGGATGGGGAAATAAATCCTTGCTCAAATGATATTTCAGTATTTGGACTATGAACATGCCAGTGTTTAGCTCAAGTGCATATGCTACACTGATCCCTTGTTGCCCAAGAATGCCCTAATTTTGAAGGGAAAATAACCAATGAAAGAGTCACAAAATAAGTTTTCCTAAGTAACCTAGAAAATTACCTCCTTCCCAAGCAGGAAAAAAAAAAAAAAAAAATTAAAAGTCGTGAGCTGCTCAGAGTAGTCTGAAATAATGCATTAGAAAAGACTAATTTGCTGAAACACTTTCATCAATATCCACCCCTCCTGCCTTTACATCAGTCTTTGTCTATCACCTAAACTTTTATCTGAGCAAGTAAAATCTATTTATCTTAAGTTTATTTAACTTCTCCCTCCACTATGTATTCTAAACTGACAGAACTAGGCTTAGGCGTCCTTCAGTATGTGTATGCACAAAAGTAGTTGAAAAAGCCCTTGTTTATGCTTCACTGAATCTATGCCACACCTGGTTACCAACTCATATTTGCAGCATTCCTTATAGGAAATTAAAAAAAGCTGAGTTAGTCACCTGGAAATGAGCCATCTAAATAAGGCTTCCCTAAGTCATGAAAATTGAGAAATGGAGTCAGTTACGCGATTGCTTTTGAGAGGAAGCGGGAGGGACAGGCTGGTTTGTTCCCTGGCAAAGCTTCACCTAGTTTTGGACAGCCTTGTTAGAGAAGGGGGGTTAAGGGCTTTTTACACAGACTTTCTAATAGACACCTCACATCTGTCACAGGTGTGATTCAAAGGACCTAAGTCACCATCCACGTCTGGTGAAGACTCCAGAAGATAACAGAGAACAACTTAGCTGGGTGCCTGAGGCAGCCTGAGGTAGGTGCTAACCATCCCAAAGACTTCTGCTGCATCTTCTGTGTTTATGTTGGACCTCCTAAAAATATCTCCTGCCATTTGGAGCTGCCAATTGTTGGAAATCATGATTTTGCTCGTCCTGTAACTGTGAGACTGTCCTAAAAAAAAATCAGAAATTTAAACAGCGCTCTTCCCAGTGTTTACTTTACGAGTTTTTCACTCATTGCGCCACATTTTTAAAACGTTCTTCTCAGCCACAAAATCTAGAAACTTGCTTGAAAAGATTCTCACATAACCGTTGTCTCCTGGAGCTGGGACCTCGAGTTCACACGAAATAACTTGGGCCTTGTGATAAAATCATGAGAATTGGCAAGACGGGCATCAATTCACCTCAGAGGAAAATCTGCCTCGTTAAACGTGTAACTCTCGGTTACCAGGTTACTCCTTGGGAGCGCGGAGAAGCGATTTGGCTGTGCCGAGGAAAGCCCTGGTGGCTGTCACGGGGAGCACCTGCACTGCAGCACAACCCGGGGGTGCTGTCCTGCCCTCGCCCCGGGGCTGGGCTTTGTGCGCGGGGCCTTCGCCGGCAGGGAAGGAAAGGCCCAGCCGCAGCTGGGGCTCCCGACGAGCCTGGCACCCCGCAGCACGGCCGGCCCGCGCCCCGCAGCCCCCACAGCCCCCCGCC
>VXBB01017350.1:112852-157781 GCA_013399915.1 Illadopsis cleaveri | reverse complement strand
CACAGTGTTCCTCACTAGCTCCCAGCAAACCTCAGCCAAACTGAAAAGTATCACCCCTTATTCCCCCTTGGCTCCTGGTGGGAAACAAGCGCCCTTTGGTGCATGCCACCTGAAACCACAGAACACACGCCGGAGGAGGAGGCTGTTCCTCTTTTGACAGTGCCATCAGGTTGCTCATATATGGTTTTTTACCACGCACCGTAAAAATGATCTTTTAAAGATACTTGAAAGGAAGGGAGGAGACAAACAGACACACTTCCTTAGCTATTCATATCTTACAGATAAAATGTAAAGTCAATAGACACAAGCCATAGCATTTAACCTCATCCTGTACTTGATTTATTGCAGATGGGAATCAACTAGAAACTGAATCACTTTGAAATTTTTACTACAGACATTAAAATTGCATGTTTGTATACATACATCTTATGGAGATGCTAAATACAATTTTAGCTAATTTGGCATGCGCTTTGATTTGCTAGCACTTAGAAATTCATGTTAAAGGTAGACAACAAATCTCTAAAATCTTAAGTAACTCATGCATTTAAAGATGTGTTAATTTGTTATCTTAAACTCCTAGGAAAAGATTTTCAAAACTAATTAGGGTCCAACAGTCTTGAAAATACCATCAGGAGTTGAGAGACCTCATTTTAGGTAACTTTAAAAAAACCCAAATAAAGTGTAATTTTTGAATAATGCCACATTTAAGTATTTTACATCTATTTTTAACGTATCAATATTTAACGTATTAATTTTTTAAATCAATTCTAAATTGACCAAAAAGGGGAGTTGTCAACAAATTTAACATCTGTTTAACTTCCCCGATCAAACAGGATTAAGGCACTAATTCTCCCTTTTACGTTTCAGTGGAAACTACCTAAGTAGCGACTTGCCAAAAATGCATAAAGGTGTTTAGCAATTATGTAGTGGGTATGTTTGAAGAGATCAAGGTGCACTCACATGTCCTATGTTATGGGTATCTCTGATTAGCTTGTCATCTACTCTGAAGAAGATGTAGCCCAACTCTCCTATACTATGTAACAGGCCAGCTGTTAGCTGTCTGTCAAGCACCTAAAGTGGACAAGTAGTCCAGGAGCAAAAATGTCACTCCTTTGATCTGGCAAGGAGCAGCTGCTGATTTATAGAGTAGGACTTTGTTCTTCCGTTCCATTTTACTTTCTTTCCTAAGGCAGAACCACAAAATCCAGCAGAAAAAAAAAAAAGTGCCATTCTCTGCAACATCAACAAGCTCTGACAACTGCAACAGGGTTTTTCTTGGCCCTAACAAAGCTCTCAGGCATCTCCTTTGACGCTCACCTTTTTTTTCCTTCTTCTTTTTGCAATGCGGTAGTTATTGTTTAATTCAGCTTCTGTAAATGGAATGGACTGTGGCCAGCAAGCCTGGGGCATAAACACACCTGTATGAAAGAAGCCTTATTGTAGCAACCATCTACAACCAACCTGCACATGCACTACCAGTTTGTGAGTTCAGAAGGAATGTTCCATTTTCCCTAACAGTAAATTTTGCCTTAAGATAACTATTTTTTGTACCCACTGTCCTGTCTTGACCACGGAGCTTATACACTTTTTCATTGTTATTAAAATCTGAAGGAAAAAAAAGTATATTTTTCTACCTGTCAACCAGGGAATGTCAAGAAACTGGATCCAAAGAGCTCACTTTAAAAAAAACACAGCCAAAATATATTTAGAGAAACACACTGCTGAAAGTTTGAAAACAAGAATCCTAAAGATGTCTATTCTCTTTCAGACATAGTGATGCAGTTGCAAGCACCTCCAGCTTATACTGCTGCAGATTCTCCTCAAAAAAAAAGCATTTGGCAAAACAAGAACTCAGTAAGAAATAGCATTTGATGCAACTAACTAGACTGCAGTGCTACCAGCCCAGAGTCACTGCTCCAGTCATTCTCTTAGAAGGTGCTGAGCAGATTCCGTGAGGTGATCTGTTACTACACAGGCTGTTAAAGTCCTGCCTCACCCATTGGTATAGCAAGAGAGTTTTCCTTTATTTCCCTTATGATGTGTTTTCAAGTTTATTAGCTAAAACCCCAAACCTACAGGGCACAATAAAAGGCTGCAGTATAACGCTGCTGAAGAGGAGAGAAGCTGTGTGTTTGACCCTGGTTTGTGTCCACACACATGCTGTGTTCACATTTCTTTATAGTGTAACTTTAAAAACAGACAAAAAAGGATTACAAAAACAAAGATGGGAAGAGGTGAGGGTGATGGGGGCGATATCATGACTACAAGATCTTTTGCATATATGTTAGCTTGTGGAAATAAATAAGAACTCTTACAGCTAGAGCCCTAAGGGAGGCAGGAAAATGATGATGTACAGGATAGTATAAAATGATATATTAAAAACTGTGCTGTCAGTGGAACAATAGAATATTAAGCAAAAGTCCATAATAATTGGCAGATATTTAGCTGTAGACATCTTTCTTTGGTTGGTGGGTACTAAAGTATACGTGAGAGGAAAGAGAACTAGTTAGGCAATTAAAAGTAATGGGCATAAATAATACACTATGTATAAATACACCTCCCCCTTTCCCAAGTTATAGCTCTTATCCAGATACACCTAAGAACCTCTCAGTAAGTCATCCCTACATGCCTTGTGTTTTGCTCTTTGCACTGTCTGGGTACTGGAGATTCTGCTTACATAAATCTCTCCTCATGGAGATGCAGATGTTAAATGTTTTCCCTTTAATTTTGGCAATACTAGTGGCAAGACTTCATCACACCAGAGTGTTTAATGTCTTAGTAGTTAAAGATGTATCAATACCACTCACACCATGAGACTGCAGCCTGCCACATTATGGAAGACATGTTTCACAGTGATGAGCTGGTAGCAGAAGTGTGGGACAAGTATATTAAGTATGTTAAGATGAAGAAGTAAATATACAGATCTTCCCAGTGTCATACTGGTGAAACTTTTCCTATCTCTCATCCCATCTTGTGTTCTCTGTACTGCACGTGAATCAGGGGGAAATGTTCTAAAAACATTTTTGAGAGTTTGTATGAGCATGTTTCATGGGTGCTTGTGTCTTAGATGACCAAACTGTTTTGGGATGGAAAAATTGAAAATCTCCGTGGAGCCGTTTCCTCAGCCTATCACTCCGGATCCCAGGCTCTCATATTTTCTGACTTTCATCTCTCCAGGGCTCAGTGTGGCTCCCTAGCCTACCTTGCTGGCTCCCCAGAGATAATTGCAAAGTACAGCTGGCAAGTCAGTGATAAAGCTTGCTGGTGCTCTGCAAGGGTCCTAGACGGCCAGATATGCTGTGATTGGGGACATATATGTGAATGTTACACCATTTCTTGTCTCTCTGCTGTTTTGAACAAGCTTTTGTCTTCTGAACAAGCAAGGACTGAAACCTTGAAGGTTTGCTCTTTCTAAAACATTTGAAAGACTGGGTACTCCTGATTTCAGTACTCAGCTGGCTTATGGGCAGGGCAGTGCATTGGAGAAGCCTGTGCTCAAGTGCACCATCTTTCAGTTGTTGGCTTTGCCAGCTAAAGAGAGGTCTTTTAATGTATTTTTCTTTCTTCTGTTAAAGGATGGGTAGCTGGAGATGGTTTTTTAATGCAGTCATTGCCACTTAAATAGCTCATGTGAAAATTAAATCCTACCACAGAAATTTAAAACGTATTTCTTCAGTCAAAACTGGCTAGTTTTGTAATGTGTTTCACTATCCCATATTTTGCATACAATTGAGATATTTGTCATGAAGTGAAAACCCAATCTATATAACCTATCTAATATTTACCTTTCTTTCTTTATGAGAGCAGTTTGGAAACTGTGTGTGATCTTACATAATTTTAATAACTGGTTGCTGATGGATTTCAATATTAGCTCTGACTGTTCTGACTGATAGGATGTTGAGGCTTAATTTTCAGAATTTCACTAATTGTTCCTACGCTGCGTAGGGGTAAAGGCATCTAAGAATATGTGTATAAACCTGCATTTGAGCCCACAAAACTGCTAATAGCAGGGCCATATCCAAAAATATTTGTCACTTCATTCTGGTCTAGTAAAGCACTCAGATGTATAAGGCAAATTTTCAAAATTATCAAGTTCTGTTATCAAAATCATTGTAGGCTCTGTAAAGCTAATCCCAAATGTTCAGTGAATTTCTGACTTAGAAAGAAATACTAGCCAACAGGCATTGACATTAGTGCCTAAATTGTAGGTGATCTGCTCTCAAGGAATTTTCTGTCTCTGGTTAGATGTTCCAGATATCACCAGAAGGTGGACTTAGATACCTAACTACATTTTTTTGGTTAAAAAAAAAAAACAAAGAAGCCATAATTTAACATTGAAAATGCCTAAATTCTTTAGGCGTGTTCATTTCTACTTTTTAAGATCCCATCCCACCATCATTTTCACTGCTGTGTATTTGTGTTTCCTAACAGTTTGTTACTTTCGGCAGTAACCGTGCTCTGTCTCTGAGTTAGGCACTTATGTCCAACCAGGATTCCTATGGATCCTTCTAGACAGACAGGCATCTTAGGACAGGCCTGTTCATCCTTACAATAATAGAGATAAATATCTCTCCTTTTTAGCTGACACCATAATTATTTGACTGTTTATCTGGAAAGAAGGAGATCAAGTTTTACCTTCCTATCCTGCTTGATTTGGAACACAGATGTGAGTCCATCACATTGTAAAAGAATATCTGAATCACCCCCAGAGTCAGAACAGTAAACAAAGCCTTTTCAGTTCATGTTCTGAAGATGTTCCACCCGAATTAAGCAATTTTACAGCCATAATTAACCAGCAGTTAACTTTCACACATCTGAAGGTAGAGCCTTAACCAAGAGGCTGTACAGTCAAGCCCATCTTCTTAATTAATTTTGTTCTAGTGACTAGTCGTTACATACACAAAAGAACTGGAAATCAGGAGAACAAGAAAGGCATGATGGTGAAGAAGAGTAAAAAGATGGAGCATTATGTTCAATAGCCCATTGATTGAGAAACTCAACTCAATTGGAACAGTTAAGACATTGATTTAAATCAAGACAAAGAGAAGACCTGCAAACATATATTCTATTTAACAAGTGAATTTTCTAGCCAATGAGCCATTGAGGATAGCACTCCCTCTACCCCATTTGACTCTTTTGTGTAATGCTTGGTATGGCTGATGTAGGACAAGAACTTTGACTGACTTTGGCCCTTGGGGAAGTTTGGCCCTTGAGGCAAGGCTGATTTTGTGTTGAAAGTTGTGTCTCTGTGGAACAGGTTACTGCCCATTTGTCACTGTATATGTATTGGCGTTCCTACTCTGTCCTGGAGGTCCTTTATATAATAAAACAACTACGGACAGAGCAATATCTCACTTTGTGGTACTGCTAGGGTTACAGTTCCAGATTTCTCTATTATATCCCATTCTAAGTAGTTTTGTGCATGCTCACCAGTGGAAAAAAGTATGTGTGGACCAAAAGTTCTTAAGCTTCTTGGGACTAGATAGCAACTAGATGATGCTGGAAAATTCAAAGGTTGCAAAAGATAAAGGTTAACTTAAACTAAAGATTGCAGAGTTTGTGCTTGTATGCAACTCAAATGTGATACATATCTAACAGATACATGTATATTAATGAGGAAATATTTTATAAAATATGCTATGCAGATCTTTTATTGTGGCTTAAGAAGTTCAAGCCAAGTTTTACAGCATCTTTAACCAGCCTTTGAAAGAAACACAAAATTTAAGGTCTATAGAAATACTATGTAAAACAAACAAACAAACAAAAGCCAGTGAAAAGAGAAAAAATGCACCAAATTCACAGGCTGCATCTTCAAACAAAGTAATTCAGCATCTTACTTTTGTGCATAAGAATTTAAAAATTAATTTGATAAGAAACAAACTATAAATGGAATAAAAGCAATGTTTTTATTTGAATTCATTGTCCAAACTGAAGAAAATTTACAACTACAAATGCAGACACCCATTCAGATTGACTAGTAAAGGAGAATTAAGTTTCCATTTCCTTTTCTTGATTCTTCCCCTGTTGTTATAATGAGTCTTTCCAATGTGACTATATTATCATCCACAAAAATTTTAGCATCATTGTAATTATAAAAGCTATGTTTTATATCTTTATAAATCACATGAAGTTTAGCAGACCCTAGTAATGCCACATATGTTTTAATCCTAGTAAATTCTAGCCTAAGACAGCACAGCCTGTAGTGTCTCACCTGAGTTCTCAGAGATATTTCAGGAAGTGCATTTGCTCTATGAATCAGTGAAATAAATAAAAACAAATATAGTGGTCAATAGGAAAAGAAAAATTTAGCACTCTAAAAGGGTTTTGACTGAAGCCTGAGTTGAAAAATCCAGGTGTATTTTATGTGTGTCTCTTAACCACCAATCAGTTTTGCTGAGATGAGTGGTCCAGTTAGCTGCCTAATTTTAACAGATGCTTGACAACATCTGTTCCTAGTTAAAAAAAATTGTATCTAGAGGACCTGTATTCCTTTAGTTCAAGAAAATAGGTCCTATAAAAGAACAAATATGAAAACATCATAATGTGAAATTCCACAAATTTCACAGTTCCATGTTCCTGATTTCTAGGACAAATCTGATGCAAAGATGTGCAGCTAAGATAGGTGCCTACGCTTCATTTTCAAGTGTATTAAAACCAGATAAAAACTGGAAAGAGAAATTCTTTTTGGGTAAGTTTTGCATCCAGACCAAAACTCCCCATTTAATCCTTCTGCCAAATTTATTCCAAGTGCTACCAAGATCATGTTCTGTTTTCTTCCAATAGAGCACAGACCTATAATAACTGCTTAAGCATACCATACAGTATTAATCTTCCTCATGAATGCTGTCCCAAACCAGTTTCCATGGAGAGAAATTAAGAGGTATGTACAGGCAAAGGAGAAAATATATGGCTAGCCAATGATACTGAAAGGCTCTTTAGATACAGGAAGGCTCTTTAGATGGGAGCTGTGGTAGAAAGGAAGTATTTTTCAACTGCAATTGGTGAACTGAGGGGAGGACAACACTAGACAAAGTGAGAAGAGAGGAGAACTGGGGCGGGGTGGAAAGAGACATTTATGTTGAAGTATGTTTCAACATTTTTTTTAAAGAAGACAATTTTGAAATTGATCCAGAAAAGGAGGGAGGAAGGTTCCTGAAGTGCCTAAAGTAGGAGGTGATTTTTTTTGATGTGTATGTGAAGAACCAGCATTTCATACATTAAAGGAGGGCTGAAGAACTGGGACTTAGAGTCCTGGGAGAAGGGAACTACAGTTGTCACGGTGGGAAGAGATGAAAGCAGAAGCAAAAGAGACATATTGTTGAAGTGGAAATAGGAAGAGGGGTGGACACTGGAGGTGTGAGAAAAAGAACACTAGGAAATGCATGTGGGGTTGGGACAGTGGGAATAAATGTGTGAGGAATATCGAGAAATAAAACTCATATTTAAGAAAGTTTGATACAGTAATGTTGCTCTGGGTTCACTGTCAATTTTGTTTGCCAGGTTATAAGCCCATATATATAAAATGATGCTAAAACATGAACTTCATTTAGACTACTCTGTTTATTGTAAATTTGTTAGCCTAGCTATCTGCAGTAGCTGTAGCTGTGGCTTGTTCCATCTCATCAGTAATTTTAACTCTAATAGTCATTAGTGTGAAGCCTTCCACAGTATTTTAAAGTGATGCCTTTCTTCCAGTTCTTGAGTTCTGTTTTGTTTGAATGGACTACATATACTTTAATATCTAAATAGCTTGCCCTGAGAACCATCACAACACAGCTACACTTTGGAACAGAAAATGTGAATATGGTTCTAAAACACCTCTGCAATATTTGTTAAAGAATCACCCAAACAAACCACAAACCCAAAATGTAGCTTTGAACAGTGTATGATTATCTAAAATCAATATATTTCTCCATTATATAGTCCAAAGAACCAAGTCCTGAAGCAGTGTGCATCTCTGTGAGAGGATGGCTTCTACAAGCCACCAGTTGTTTAATCCTCTCTGTTAGTTGTGTGTGGACCATGAAATAGGCAATAGCTTATGACTGCTTTAAACAGTGCCTGCCTGCCCTATGACTTTTCAAAAGATCCTAGGATGAGGTTAGCATGATAAGGAGCTTGATTTCTCTAAGCAACAGTTATTCAGACTCACGTCACCTATTCATTTACTAGAGACCATACAAAAAATACAAAAATAAGAAAAAAAGACTCAACAGTTGGACTTAAGTCTGAAAGGGCACTACCATTACCACCAAGTGCATAAAATCTGAGCTCAATGTTGGCCTATTTAAAATTACTACTTTGCTGTGAAAGGTTGGCAAAATAATTTATAAAGTGATGGGTAAAAGTAAGAGAAGTCCCATTAAAAGCTTTTTCTTTTCTTTAAATGAGAGAGAACAGAGTAGGACTGTTTGAGTTTGAACCACTTATTACCTTTGTACATTTGTCTTTCTTAACTTCTGTTAACTGATTAGATTTCCCTTAGAAGTAATTGTTCATTGATAGATAATTGTATCATTGTGGCTTCTTATTGGAGGAAAGTATTACATCCACATTTACTTAAGATAGATAAAACCAGATGGATGTATCTGCCTGTCCATCAATCTCTGTACTCAAGAAGCCTTTGGGTATTTTTAGAGAATTTAAATCAGTTGCAAACAAAAGGGGCATTTTAAAGAAGGAAAATACACTTAATTAAAAAGATGTCAAAATTATTTTATTGTCAACATCCACAATATCTGTGACACGGTGATGTTGTATAACTTGAATACTAGTTCTCAGAACCATAATGAGTAGCTATTAGAAAAAGCAGGGACTTATTATTAGTATCCCCACAGAGTTATCTTCTAAATTATTTATACTTGCAACACTTTCACGTAATGGCAGTTTTAAATTCAAGCAAACAAAGCAAACCACACAATAAAGAGAGGGGAAGAGAATTGTACAGAAACCTTTTGTGAATATATGTAGTTAGAAAGGTGAGTCAAACAAACTAATCAGATTTTGTTTCCTACTCAAATTCTCATGAGATTTGCAATAGACAGCATCAAAGCTTTCTGGAGTTGTGTCACCTTTATGAAGGATGGAACAGCACAGTATCTGTTTTATGTCTCACATCTAAAATGTAAAGGAATGCAACTTTATTTGTCTGGGGCAAGTTTGCTTATTGTCTTTGAAATTCCACAGCAGACTCTCCACAAAAAGCTTAGCTATCAGAAGGGTGCAAATAACACCAGAGCCTTGTGTTCTCTTATGTTCATCCCCTAGGTTATGGTACTAGATTTGCAAAGGAGTTGGGGGTGAGCAGCAGGGGAGGATTGTTGATTTTATATAAACTTAGCATTGTGAATTACTGATTCTGCTTTCCATACATGCTTTACTAATACACAGTGTAATGATTAACACTTCAGCAGCCAATGATTTTCAGAAAAATTGAGGTGGGATGCCATTTAAAAAAAAACCCCAACCCTTCAGCCAAACTCAAGTATGCTCAGTGCAGAGATAATTTGAGTTAAATTGAAGAGAAAATAGCTTAGACTAGACTCTAATGGTCTCCTTCTGATCTTAAACTGTTTGCATTTATGAACATATAAAGATCATCCTGTTCACTTTCCATTAACCAATCTATGAAGTTTTGTCTTAACCATCAAAACAAATTCCAGCTGAAATCACTTTCTTGTTAGATTACTGAGCAGCTACATTTGGTTGCTTTGAAAACAAGTTTCTACCCTACAAAAACGAAAAACCCCAGCATGTTTCTCCCCCTGTAACAGAAATAGGTAGCTAAATACTCTCAGCTTTTTGTCAGTCATAATAGAAGCAGGTTTTAAAAGTACCCAGTTGTTCTGAGTACCTCTTATTCTGGGCATTTGGTTTAAGGTACCCAAAATAAACACACAATGAAAATGTTAGCCTTCTTTATAAGCAAAACGACCCTTACATGCACTAAAAATGTTATTTGCATTATGCTACTTCGGTTGCACAACAGCCCCCTCATTGATTACCGTCGAGTTACATTAGTTTAAAATTGGAGTAACTGAGTAGTGGATCAGGTCCTATAGCCAGACATATGTTTTCCACTAGATAATGGCTACTTATATATTTATGAATTTTAAAATGCTTTTCAATTCAATTATCATTGTTACTGTGTGCAGGAAGTAAAGAAGTAAATTGCAACCAAGCTTTCAGGGGGTTTATTCCCTCATGAAGCACTTGTATTTCAAGTATCAGGGGAGGGCAACTGTAGAGTGCCCTCTACATAATAAATGATGAATAAATAAATAAATGTTGAATATTCTTAATATTTTTGTGTTTGTGGTTTTAGGGACAGAACTATTACCTGTTGCTATGTAAAATATAGTAAAGGATACTATGCTATCATGTCTTTAACCAAGCTGCACAGAAAGTTTCAAGGAGGTTCAAAATAATTGGTACTCAGATCTATTCTGTTCTGATCACCCCTAGAAACAGAAAGTACTCACAAAGTGATAAACAGCTTTCAGGGAAATGCATAACTCCAGTGTCAATTGGAGTTATGTGCAGACACTCAGAGCAGAAATAGTATATAGCTCTCCATTCCTGAACATGACAGTCATAATAAACCTTAACCTCAACATTCCCTGCTTTCCTCAACCACAGCTAAAAATGCTACACACATTTATACCATCTAATGAACCAGACATAAAAAGGAAACCACAGATCTATACCAGTAGATTATCGGGAAGAGAAGTGTGAAGTGAATACTTGCTCATTACAGTATCATGGTAGTTACAAAAAGGACAGACCTAATAAATCACTGTTGTCATCCCTCAGCAAGAGTAGGGGATAGTCTGCCATTGGAGGTCCCACCAGCTACTAAAATAACTGCTTGTAAAGTGGATAGTGCAAACATATAATGCTCAATCCTTGGGGACAGAAACTCAGACACACTGTGGTGAACCTGGAAAAGAATGATGGATGTTTATTTCAGTCTTCTTTGATGGCAATACAAAGAAAGAAGAGACTATGGAATGAAGGACTTTGAGTTTGAGTGAATTGTATCTGCTTTTTTGAGTCTGTTACCTATTCAGTTTCTTAATGTGTAGAAACCAATTAATAGTAGATGATGACTCTGATTATGAGAAGAAGGGAGAGGTATAAGACTTGCTCTTTCAGAAGCAAGTAAATAAAGAAAGAGTAGGAGTGAGTGGAGTTTAGAACTGACTCCATTTCCACCCACACCTCCTTGAAGCCAGGGAAACATCCAGCACTGAAATGATCAAAACCTATAGCAAATAGTGGTCAGTAATGAATACGCATCACTGTAATGAGCAAACACAAAGAACAAAACTCTGCTATTGTTATGCCTCGGAGACATATTTCATGCTATTCCTACAGATTCACTGATAACCAGACCCTAATCTACCTGATGCTCAGTTTCCTGTTGGTTAATAATAATTATTTCTTCCCTGTCTCGCCTCCCATTTTCCTTATTTTGACATGATACATTTTCTATCGTTTTTGAGACAATTTGACAATAAAGGGCACAAAAACATCTAGCTACTAATATATCCATTCCTCTACACTGCACAGGATTTACCTTCCTCTGATTGAAATTCTGATGATGGCTGAGGGCCTGATTGCACTAGCTACAATTACTAGAGTCTGGTTTACAATTTGTTCTATAACTGTTATTCACATGTAACTTTTCAAAAGTCTTTCTAAGATTATTTTTTTATGTGGATAATTAGACTGATATTTAAGAATTCTAATCTCGTATAAATGCTCAATCAAAACACATATTTTCCTGTGAGCTAAAAATGTCTAGATTTCAGTTTTGATTCTCAAAAGAATGTTATTGTTCCTGCAGGACATGAAATGGAACATAAAAGAGTACTTTACCTCACAATTTGAATTGGATAAAATTTTTCTCCTCTTTTTTCTTTATCTTTGAATGTTTAATTAATTATTGTTGTCTGGGTTTTTTTTTTTCTTAATATCTTTATCTTCTTCTCCTGTAAGTTTGGATTTACTGCTTCTAAACAATTTACAAAAAGAATATAGTTCTCATTTTGAGCTTTTTATTTTGTATATTTAATTCCTAAATAAAAAATAGACATTTTCAATTTCAGAACCCAGTCAGTTAGCTGTCTCTCTTAAGGGACTACCAAAGAAAATATGAACTAATTCTGACTGAATGATGTCTACTCCAAGATTCACCTTTTTTTAACAAGCCACAAAACAAATGCTGGTAATTGACTTTTGGCAAGTACTGCTAGGAAGTGGACTAAAACTTAGAGCTGAAATTGCAAATATTTTGGCATATGAAATACTTTCTTATCCATAAGATAAACGTTTTACCAAGTAGTAGATGGACAAATTACAATGTCCTCGTGACTGTCTAGGTCAATCCCTCCCTCAGAAAGGGGGGAGGAAAGAAAAGGATTTTAAAAAGCCCAATAAATAATCTTTTACCTTTGCAGACAGTAAAAAGAAATGCAATTCAGCAATCAGAAAGATGAGGAAAAAATGACCCCTGGAAGTGGGAGGGCAGAATATAGAGATACAGAAGGAATTTACTTCTACAGTGTGCACAGAAAAGTGATACACCCGAAATGACTGGTTCTTGTTCAAATACAGTTGTGGGCAAACCCATATTTTGTGTTTGGGAAGCACAACTTAAACCAGAATATGGTAGAATGTGGTATCTCCATGATCATGTTTCAGTATGAGTAGAATCCCTGGTTTAAAAAGGAGGAGAGTGTTCATGTAGACTTCAGAAATTGTGGCAGCAGGCAAAACTTTTTGCGCTTATGATGACAAAATACGTAAGCTTCTCTGCATTTTGTTTTACTTCAGGTCTATTTAGTTTTAATTCAAGTCTATTTTAAGGAATTTCTTTTAGATACATTTCCTATTAAGCAGATGAACTTGAGATTCTTTGTAAAGTGTGGCTCATTTGAAAACAGATGCCAGCCTCTGTCTGGTGAAGTGAACACCATGGAGAGGGATAGCAAAGTCGGTTCACTGGCTTCTGGTGAAAGAAATAAAGGCCAACAAAAGAATGAGAGGTGGAAGTGTGCTGAAGTGGCACTTGAGGACATGGTTTAGTGATGAACATGGTGGTGATGCTAGGTTGACAATAGAACTTGATCGTTTTAGAGGTATTTTCCAGCCTTAATAATTTTATGATTCTATGATTCTGAGTGTCATGATCCAGCAGTTTTCAGGACTCTAGGCCATCACAGGAATGGTAAGTCTTATTTTCCCTGGTTTTGTACTATGTAAACCTCTCAATCACAACAAAGTTTCTCTTCATTTACTTTGGGACAAGCAGGAGTGTCATCGGATCAGAACCTCCCAAAATTTTATATCATATGGGTCCCTTCCAACTCAGAATATTCTATGATTCTGTACTTTACCGTATATAAACTGCAGGGCCAGTAACTATTGGACCTTGGAGGAAGGTACAAGAAATTAGCATCATGCATCCTCTTTCTTTTTCCTTCAAATAAAACTATTTTACGTATTTGAAGATTATAAGTAAACAAATTGATTAAAGCAGTCATTCCTTCATTGCCAGGTCATTTTTTCTTAATCTTGAGATTCACAGTAGAAGTGAAGCAGGTATGCCAGAGCACCTTCTGATTTATCCGACACTGACATTTTTTGCTTATTTTAGAGTGGATGGAGACAAGAACCTTTATGCCATTTTCTGAGCATGCCACCGTAAGCAAAAAGTACTGTGTTTCCACTGAAACAATTCCTGTTACAGGTAGCTTGCATCCTCTTAAATGATTGTTTCTTGGAAGTAAGTTATTGTGCAAAGAGTCAGAGCAATCTATTAAAGACCAAGCACCAAGAACATATGGGGAGGAGCATTGCTGGAGAGGAGTCTGTGGGGATAATGCCCCACTGTATTGTCTCCCTGGTGGTATATCCTGCATTACTACTGCACAATGTTCATTTAAAGTCACAACATAGAGCAGAAACAATTCACACACCCCAAATTTGCTGGAGTAAATGTTCATAAAATCTGTGCCCTGAGGTCAAGATGAAACACCTATGTCAGGTACGTGTTTTGTAGTGTGGCTTGCAGACGCCTCTCTGTGATTTCATGTGCTGGTGAACAGTAGTGAAGACTGTTATGCTAGTGAAGAATATTGAGGGCTGTAACAGCCCTGTGGTGGTACAGGTGTTACTGTAGGTATCTTCAGTCATTTGTTATTATCTCCATGTCATGACACATGAAAAAAAGGAAGAGATGCACACAAACTGCTGCAGTCCTCTGCAGGAAACTGCCATATGTGTCGTCCTGCAAAAGCTGTTTGAGTAAGTTATTTCAAATGCTATTTGAGGACTGATTCAAAATTCAGAATTGAAATCTGTGGAAAAACTTCAGCTCACCTCAACAGACTTCAGAACAGGAACATGGACCATCAGAAGGAGAGACTCAAGGAATAAAACTACTTTGAAAATATGATCTTAACCTGGCCCATCCACTGCCTCACTTAGTTTACGTACACATGGACCCAGTGTGACTTTCTGGGAAAGCCAGAGAATGAAGCCACAAAATGCATTTATATTTAGGAGAAAATTTTTTTAATATAAAATGTTTTTATGTTATGTTAATGCTTCTCCACCTAGCATATTTTAGTGAGATTTTTTAAAATACATTTTTATCTTATGCTATAATATGTTGTCACATAACACAAAATATGTTAGTATGATATTCCAAGAACCAGCTTTTGCAGTTTTTCACCAGCTCAAATTTGTTGCTTTGGTGTTTAGGTACTGTTTGAACATCTCTGTGGAAGCACACAGCTCCATCTCAGTACTACATTTTGGTATCTGTATGCTGTTCACATGGTGAATCCACTTCCTGACTTCACTATTAAAGGCTGTGCAGACTATTATAACCTTGTCAGATGATTGAATACTTTAGGGGACAGATTTCCAAAGCTATCCATGAACATAAAACAGATTATGGGCATTGTATTTAAAGAAGTATGTGAGGTTTTTGAAGTTCACCCACCTACTACAAGGATGTGGCACACAGTGAGCCTTGCATCTCAGCTGGAGCTTCTAGGAGCTGCCTTATTATGACTACTAAGTCTACAGATTAGGTGTCCTGGACTAGTTCTCCAAAAGAGGAAAACTAGAAGTTTCAGAGTTGAAGGTAATACTTGCAGTAAGCACAATGAAATGAAATTAATGTAATGCTGCATTTCAGCAGAAAACACGCACCTCAGCCAAGGTTCATAAAGTGATTTTGGACTCATCTTTAATTTTGCTTTACTATCATATCATATTTCAAATCTAAATGAATTGTTGTAGCCAAACTGATGCTCAAACCACACCACTGTTTCTGGGTTTGTCTGTGATTTTTGGAGAGGAAAAAAAATACATTTAAGCTGGAATTTTGACATACACAAATAAACAGAAAGTCGTGTGGCTGAGGAATAAAGTTCTTCCTCAGAACTGCTTTTATGCAAACATGATCCTCCAGAACCTCAATGAGCCAAAGTGTTGAGTCTTGCTCTCCCTGATTTAGCAGTTTACTTAAGCGTGTGCCTGACTATAAGCATATGGATAACTTCATTAACATGACTGAGTTAGGCAGGTGCTATGACAGCCTAATGGGTTAGGCCTTGTCTGAAGAATGAGTTCTGAGTGTTTGTTCTTGAATAAGTCAGCCAACAGTCATCTTGGCTTTTGCTGAGCAGACTACTTTGTCCTTTGTATCAGTGGCCTTTGACTAAACTTAGCAATAGGATACTCAGCAAGAGTGAAATTTTTGGTTGTACGTAAAATTATTTTAGCTCATTATAATTAAGGCCATAGACATCAATCATGAATTTTATTAAAAAAATGCTAAACTAATGATTCACTTCAGGAAAAAACACCTGAGTAAGATGGCATCTACTTTTCATCCGTAAAGGGAGTAACATCTGAGAAATGAGGGATCAAGAAAAAGGCTAATAATATAAGAAGTAACTGAGAAAAGGTCTTATCTTGAATCAAATGAGTGGCTTTTTCCTGAGTTCACTCCCTAGATCTGAGTAGCATGAACTTCAAGGGATCAGCAGTACTCCATCCTTCCCTCCAGAAAGCAATATCGTTCTCCTGTGTAGAAGTGAACTCTAAACTACTGTGCCTGCATTTCTCTCCTCCTGTTACAGATCTGACTAAACTACTGGGTTTCAGTAGGCACTGCAAAGTTAAAGGTGAGAGAAAGAAAGACATCCTGGAAAACATATGTGGATGGACCTCACCACATTCAAGACCTTCACAAAAGGGCACAGTGTTAAGGAAGTTCCACATGGTTTTAAAGTTAATAGAAAAATCCTGATTTATTTTTCAATATAAATGCCAGAAATATTCTCAATGTCTTCCAAAGCACTTACTGGCTGCTTTACAGGACACTCTGCCTATCAACATACAATATATTCATTTTTGAGATATAGTACTGCTTTTAAAATGTAGGTTTTATTTTCCTTTGCTTTGTTCCCTCCATGTAAAATGGAATATTCTTCCTACACAGGGAAAGTAGTCTTTATTGAACTTGCAGGCTTACAAATGAACAAGGCCAGACAAGGTAAAGAGCTGGAGAAACTTTTTTGGAGGTTGATTTATGTTGAAACAAGCAAGCAAAATACAGCATATTTTATGTTGTCTGACAAAAGATACTTTATAGAAAGCCCTTCAAAATGCAATGTTTTGAAAACCACAATGAAAAATGAATTTTTGATAAGTCTTGCCTCAGTGATAGTCTTGGCCAAGAAGAGGCTTCTTCCATATGAGTGCAATACAGAATTTTGACTTGAGAAACCATATGGACTGTGGTTTACATCAGTCATTGAATTTAGGTAAGGAATACAGAAGAAAAAGAAAGAAGTGATAGAACCAGTAGATATCAAAGAATTATTGCAATCTATTTAAGGTGAGAAGCACATTCTCACTATAATTTTCCTGATAATACAGAAATGCCCCACTCTGATGATCCAAATTTTTAATCTCTTTCTGCCCTCATTAGTGCTTTTTAAGATGAAACATACTAAATCTAATTTCTCCCAGTGCTCAGCCTCTCCTGGAAATTGCTCTTTCATAATTGGTAACACTGAACTAGTGAGTTCACCATTCCAACATTATTCTCCAAATAAGAAAAAAAAGGAAGACAGCTGAGCTTTCAGAGAAGTGTAGAAAGGCCTTTCATTCTGGATTATTCACTTTTGTATACCAGTCACTAGACATGACTGTCTCTGAAAATTCTGACTTGGGAAGATTTTTGCCAAGCCAGCATTCCTGATTCTGTATTGACCCACATCTTGGATATATACATCATTTAATACAAAGCCAGTATAAGATAGTCTTGATAGGTATTTTGGGCTTTTGTATATGCATTGAGCGTGGAGTTGATCATGTAACATGCAAAACATTCACAAATCAGCTTTAGTCACATTTTTCTGAACAGAAAGGTTGTATCAGAGCACGTGCCCTTTAGGGATCTTATGTTGTTCAAGCACTTCTTCCTCTTCACTTATTTTCGATGCTAAGTGGTAAGAAAAGCTAATTATACCTTTACTGTTCCATTGGGCCAGGTTTCACTGGATGTAAATCACTTTGGTTTAGTTATGCTGATTACTATTATAATGTTAATTTTTGCATTCTCACTGTCTGAGAAAGCACCTATCATAACACTGCACTCCTAGGGTACGTCAATTTGAGCACCAGTAAGGGAATCGAGGCTATGCAGAAAGTTTTCTGGTGCACTTGTTGCCAAATGGAAAGGGTACAACTTCTTAAGAACATATTGACATCATGTTCCCTTAAAACTCAACTCAGATCAAAGGATGGGTTAACTAACAGTATAGGAAACCAAATTACCAGATTTCCTTATTATGTCACATTTCTCCACCAGCAGCATACCTTGAATTAATTCAGGCAGTCCAGTGTGAACATGTTTTGAAACTTTTGAAAGTTCACTTGCTACAGTAGTCTTGAACTTAATTTCAGAGAAGTGAAAGTGTGTTTGCCTCCTTTTTGTGAACTTTTCAGAGAAATAATGTTCAGTGTAATAAGCACAAGCCCTGCTACCTGACAGGAACTTGTGGCAAGACCAGCAGCAGTGATCAGCTAAAAATGTTCAGAATTGTGCAGACCTGTGTTTATGCCAGGGATTAATTTGGCTATTAAGCTTGGATTGTATCTGGATTTCAAAAATTCAGTGGAGCTGTGTTGCTTTGAAGCCAGGGCCTTAGCTCAAAAACATAAGTAACTGAATCAATTTAATACTACAACTAGTGTTTTAACAGCCACGGGGGCCTAGTAAAGGTGTGGTATTTTCTCCCATTTTCAAATCATCTGTCTTTCTCTACAGTGTACAAAATTGCTCTTGCCCTGACATCTTCTGAAATGTAAGTAGGGCTGTTGGGTTTTTTGGTATTTTTTGTGTTTTGGTTTGGTTTGGGGTTTTTTTACCAATAGATCTTTTTGAAAAGAAAAGCCTAAGTGTTACATACAATTACAGTTCTTAAATAACAAATAATACTGTATAAGCCTCTCTTCCTACATGTTTTCCTTAGTAGTCTGTGGGAGAAGGGGGAAATGCAAGAATTCAATGAAACATAAGCAGCAAGTAAACCTTTCTATCCTCACCAATTACACAAAAATAGGAAGGGAGCATCATTTTCAAAGGAACAAATGTTACACAAGACATGCCCTTTAAATCCTTTTTAAGGCTCCGTGACCTGTAAAACTATCTGCAATATCAGCAACAGAAAGCTTTGCACAGAACAAATGCTTATGTTTTATGTGTACTGTATTTGCTAATCATTAGTTCATAAGCAAGAGCAGATATACAGCGTGCTATAAATAATGGCGGGAATGTAAAAGTGAATTGATCTGTCTGGCTATCTAGTAATACTGTTGGCAGAGAACCAGTTTTGAATGGCTGCCAACTACCATAGACCCAGCCAGGGATTTGTCTAGGGGTCTTGCCCTGTCAGGCAGAAAACAGTCTTAAGCTGAGCTCCCAGAACTGTGAGCACCGCCTACTGCTCAACAATGAGCATTTCCTGCAGCGTCCCCTTTACCCACTTAGTTAAATAGCAGAAAACATGCACGAGTTACCAAGCTATGAAACCAAGCATCTAAAAATATTAATCACTGGATGGAGAGGTCAGCATGCTTGTGAACTGAAGTGAAATACATTGTTCAAATTGAGTATGCACACGGAGAGTGAGAAACTGAGAGCGAGATCCACACAGGCACGCAGACACGCACAAATATGCTAAATTTATTCTGTCGCCAGAGCCCTTAAAGCATTCCACAAATGTATGGTAGCTACTGTGTTGAAATCCTCATGGGTGAGGTAGTAAACAGGCAGAAGAACGGAAGCATTTATAGTGATCTAGATATTTTTTAAGAGGATAATTATGCTAAATAATGTGATTGTAATAGAAACAAATGGGGTGGGGCTTTATTACAGGAAAGAAAGGAGGTGGCTCAGAAGCAAGTCCTGACAGGAAAATTATCTCCCCATCTCTAGTGCAAATGGAGCAAAATGGTGGGCTAATTTTCCCCTCTTCCTTTAAGTCAGTCATGCTGATCCACTTATTGCATTGCTTGAACTAGTTTTCCCTGTGTATAAACATGGAAAGACAGCTCAGGCAGCAAACTTACCTCGGGATGCCTTGCAGGGATTCAATAATGTGCCTGCTTGGCACTGTTTCTTGTATCCCTGAAGGCTCTCTCCCAATCTCTTTGTAAGATCAGCCCCGGCTCAAAAAAAAAAAAAAAAAAAAAAAAAGGGGANTAAAAACAGCCCCGGGCAAAAAAAAAAAAAAAAAAAAAAAAAAAAAGGGAGAGAGAGAAGAAGAAGAAGAGGAAGAAAAAAAAGGAGTCCTATCAAATGATACAGTTCAGCTGCATGTAGTCTCTTTTCTAGGTGATTCTGATTCACTGTTTGGTACAGAATCAGAGTGTGATCAGAGTGTCTCTGTTCATGTGTGTGTGTGTGCACACGTGTGCAGGCACACTGACTATGTCTGTTCAGTATTTATACTCCTATATAAACCGATATATTATCTTTGCTTACAAAGAGAGGCCAAGTTGCTAATTAAGAAGTGGTAAATTGAATTTCTTCAAAGAAGCTTATAGATCAGAGACCACAGGACTTGGGCTGCTGCTTTGGGTTTGAATTTGGTATGGCTTTATTGAATTTTATAAATACCAACCAAATTCAAACAAAACTGATTTAGATTTCACCTCATCACTTAAAATATATTTTGTAGAGTACAGCCTGTGCCGTAATCCTCTGCTATACTTTAATTTGGTTTTAATTTTATAGGCCCTGTTTTAACTGCATATTTCCAGACCTTTATTTCTCTCACAGCTCTTAGCAAAATGGTAGCTCATAAACACAAGCTCTGCTGTATAGACTTTGCATTTCATCCCAAAGTATTTCCTTTTTTATAGCCATGGTCTTTCCATCTTAGTGCTCTGAGCTTGGGTCACAAATCTCACTGCTATTCCAGTGTGTGACATCTTCGCTCGTTTGCCGCTGCTCATTAACAAACAATACTGCTGTGAAATTGGTTTAATGACAAAGTAATAAAATTGCTATTCTGCTCACAGATTGCCTGAGGCACTTTGAGCTCCTACAAGGCTTACTGTGGGTGCCAAGATACATTAAGCTGCTTATTCGTAAAAACTGCATCATCCGTTTTTTTCACAGGTTTTTTCCTTTCCCTATCTAGCCCCTGCTTCTTTTTATCTTCAAATAAAAAGATATATTTGCTTATGTTCTTCCATGCTGTCAAGTTTTTACTTTCATGCATATTTCTGGAAAATGAAAGTGTATTTCATTTCATTTTTCTTTTTAAAAGGTCACTCTGTCCCTATTCCAACGTTGTTCCTGGACTCCAAACCCTTTGCAATGCAACATTAAGGGAGACTTATTTTAATATACTGTATTATGTAATTGGGATACTAGATAGAGTTAGTCCTATTTTAGGCATAGCTGGATAAGAGAACTACTTATAGAATGAGTTTCCTTTTTTAAAGAACTGATTCGTGCAATGCAACTATTTTTTGTCATGGTTTAAGGCAAAAGCTTGTTTTTTTGGTTTCTGTTTTAAATGCGAAAATAATTATATCATACCTAATTATTTTTCATACTCAAATTCTACAAATACTAAAATATGGCAGAGTAATGACAACCAAAAAGCTTTGAGAAGCATGTGGCTTTCATAAAGAACTGCATGTTTTAGAAAGTCTTCCTTCTCTTTTTCTTTACACCCCCTTTTCTTTTTTCATTTGTCTGAGGCCCGTATGGACCCAGAGATTTCCTGCTAGCAGACAATGCTAAAACAACCCAGTTGATCTTTGACAGTTGGACAGGTCCTGATAGTTATAGTCAGGCATCTTGACACTACCAAAACAGTGTAAACAAACAATCCTAATTAATACTACTTTCATAATTTAAACAAGCATGCTAAACATTTATATTTATCAGTTTTCATTCAGGGAACGATTGTAATCTCTAAATGCTTCATTGCACTTACATGTGTACATTTGTGCACACCTATATAAAGTACTTTTTAGGGAAAACAATGGGGAAAAAAACCCCATGTCTTATTTCCACTTCAATAACAAGTAATTTGACCTGCTGAATAGCTTAGGAAATGTGGTTTGGGTATCTGTGATGGTTAGCTAGCAGTGGAAAAACTGGTTCAGAAACAATAAGACCTGGTCTGAACATGAATCTCACACACACCCCGCTGCCCCCCTTCTCTGCTTCAAACCTCAGACTGATCCTCCTTTCAAATATCTTGTGCTTCAGGGCTTCCCCAGGTCAGATTCATTGCAGAATGTGTCTGACCTGAGGAAGCCTCAGAGCATGAGATTTGAATGTAGCAGGCTGATGCAAGCCCAGGAGAGACTCCCAGCCTAGTGAGCACCCCTCGGTGGGATTATCCAAGGTAGGAAGGCCTACTGGAGGTCAGGAAAGGATTTAAGCATGCACAGAGGAAAGTGGGGGATAATGGGAGTCACTACGGCTGAGCTGGGCTGCTGACTCTGCTCAGAGGTGGTCATGAAATATGTTGGGAGATCAGGGAAGAAAAAGGAAATAAAATGGAGGGAAGAGGAAACTGTGAGTCAGAGGAAAAGGATAAGCTGATGTTTAAGAGAATTTAACTGGCTGCTAGGAGGTAGACAGGACCTCCACAAGTGTGGGAATGGAACCCTGTGAAAGGCTGGCAATTATCCTGTTGGTTGAGGAAGAGTTAATGAGGTTAAAACCCAGATATTACAGAAGATTTAAATAAGAAGTAGATCCTTTTGGTGCCTTCTGTAAGTATTTTCCAATTTTCTGCTTCCCTATGATCTTTTTCTGTGCCCAGTAAAAGGAGTGTAGAAAGCACGCTAAAACTGATTATGGCACCATGATCTCCAGGTCAGGTCTTTATTCTCTCCACACCAGGTTTAAAACTTCCTGCTGCCCATTGTAAACTCTGCTATCTAATCTTCACTTCCAACAAGTGACCTACAAACTTTGTGTAGCCTGAGCATGTGCGTGTGGGTGCTGTGAGTCTTTGGTTCACTGACTCTCTGCTTACAGGTATTTCCCCACCGCAGGGGAAGCTGACAGTTCATGCTCTTCTTGTGTTGTTTTAGAGTTGCAAAGGTGCTCATCTTCTTGTCATGGAAATCAGTGGGAGCTAAGCCCTAAGCAGGAGTTAGAAGCACACAAGTAGAGATTGGAGCTTTCATATTCCAACCAAGAGAGCACCTACAATGCAACCTCTGGAAATACTAATGCAAGATTAATTAAGCTTCTGCTTAATTCTTCTGCTAGGCAGATTTGGGCTGATTTACTGTTCAAAGGGAAAATATTCAACTATCTACTTATCCTAACGTCTACTGGAGACCCTAGAAGTACATATCAGGCCCCAAGGATACTATACAGAAGCTTCTGAATTACTTTCTTTTCCTGTCTGTGAAGTATACACTCATAACTTGCTTATTTTTCTATTCGCATTTTAATGGATCAAATCTGGGCCCAAAGTTTGTGTTGTAGAGAGCATATGTATATCTTTTCTTGGACTCCTGTGTAGAGCACAAGCACAGTTTGAGAAAAGAATTTGGCCCATATGAAGGGATTGTCAGGTTTTAAAGATGTGGTAATTACAAGCACACAAGGAAGCCATGAAAGTCTGGATGAAAAATTCAAATGAGCCAGCAAAGACACAAATTTGGCTTTGAACTAGGAAAGCTCTTGCTTTGATCCTGATCCTTTTGGGCTGCAACCACAAGTTCTGACAAGCCACATGTGTATATTGAATGAGCTGATGGGGCTGACTGAGAGGTGTGTCCACTGCCTGTTCTTGCTACCCTGCATGCTTACATCTGGTCGATATTTTGGCATTTTATATTTTTCCTTTTATTTGCAACTGGTGGTTTATGGGACTGTGAGCACTGATGAGTGCAAAATTGAAAGGTTAAGGGTTAAGAGAAAGATGTTGAACACAGTGACAATGAAATTTTGAAAGGAAAATTACTGAGTCTGGGAACTATTCTATAGCAAGTATCTCATTTCTCCTTATCTTTTTGTTTCCTCAAACGGATAAGAAAATGCCTTTGGCCCTCCATAGGTTCTCAGGTTTAATATATCTGTGCTGTTCCAGACTGACTTGACACACCTCATTTTGCTGTCTTAGAACACCTAGGAATTTTCCATAGACTTGTTTTGAAAGGTTTCCTCATTGTTTGTCAAGTGATAAATGAAGGAATTGTTTATTTATGAGTAATCAGTGCAGTACTCCCATGGTAGATAAGCTGGACCAGATATCATGGCACAAAATTGCTGTAAAGTGTGCTGTTTATTAAAACAATTGGGCCAGAAAAATTGTCTGATCATAGAAGAATACCTCAGTGTAGCTATAACTCTGGTGGTATAGGATGATGTGTGCAACAGCTATCTATTGTAACACCGATGTGCAATGGCGAGGGAAAGTACAGAAGCAGAGAAAGAGGACTAGCCGGGAAGACCATTGCAGCCAGAGTCTGGTATGACAGAGGCACAGCAGGAATTGTCCTAGTTTATCTTTGCAAAGGTCTGATACAGCTGTATCAAAACCCAAATGAAGGAGAAATGACCAGTCTGGAATCAGGTAAAGTGTAAAGAGAGCTCCACTTATTAGATGTACTTTTCATGAATAGAATACACATCAGGTGTGACTTGCACTGAGCCAGGACAGTCCCGCAAGACACTGTGCCCTGAGACTCCCTCCTCAACCACAGCTCCCCCAGCTTTCCCCCTGCTCTAAGGGAGCAGCAATTTACTGCTAGCCCACACCAGCTGCCGATAATTCCATCTTCACTCCTCCCCCAAATCCGTTCATAGCAGCTTGTATTTTGAGAGTACAGGGGAAGAATCTCCTCAAGAGATAACACATTGAAAATAAATGTTAGCTTCTATAAAAGGTACAAGCTTAAATATGCCATGCCCACTGCATTTATTTAAGGATACAAGTTCCTTCAAGCAAAATGTCAATATTTTATTTCCTTCAAACTATGAAACTATGTTATTTTAGTTGAGCCTTAAAGCAAGTCTCTGGTTTTATTTGCTAATTGCAATAAACTTTCTCAAAGGAATGTGATTTGAAAGTTGTTTTAATTGCAGATGACACTAGATTTTGGTCTACAGAGTAAACCAGAAAAATGTTTGCTGAAGGTTACTAGGTTTACTTTCCCAAACTCCTAAGGTATTATGTTTTATGAAGGACCGTGTCATTCAGTTATACTTGCACCTTGACAATGATAACTAGCATGGTGCCACGGAAACCGGAAAAATGCATTTAGGGTTGGGCCTATGCATCACAGAACAGAATCAATCTTCCTAATTAACTGCAAATTAGCAATCCCAAAATGAGTGGGATCAACCTGTCTTCACTGGCCAAGAATCATGTTAAGTATATAGCTTCCTCTAAGTGCCTCTAAATTACATTTATGCCTGTATAAAGTAACATTCTTTTAATCTAATGCTGCATTAATGTCACTGATCTGAAAGCTATTGCACGGTTTTAAATTTCTGCAGATAGGTAGACAGATAGAAAGATAAACAAATTAATAGACAGTTATGGAGATAGCCTGATACTTTGTTATTCAGGGCTCAGAGGAGCTCATAAATCACACCGAAGCCACAAACAAGGTACTAATTAGCATAAGTCTCTGGAAAGAAAAGTTTCTGTTGAATGGAGAAATTCTTTAAGGCCACTGAGCAGTAGCTATTAATAAAGATAAAAATAGTAAATGCAGAATGGAAGTTAAAATGCAAAAATGGGACACAGTAGATATTTGATTAATTCCATCCCTAATGATCAAGATCTCCAAATAATGTTAGGCTAAAACTAACATTACTGATATACTGTTTTTACTCTTTAGGGTGTATGATCAAAAAGATCTCGGGTATTGTGTGAGTACAAAGAACTGACCTTGGGTGAATTAGCTTAATTAGTTAATGCTTGTAAAGCACTAGATGGGTGTTAAGTATTAATTAATTATTAATTATTATTGGGTAAAGATGGGATTTGGAATCCCATTGCTCATACATGTCCCCCATCCTTCATACAAGAGCTTCATGGGGGCCCCACTGGTCTCTGCTTGCCTGCATGTCTCACAAGCCTCAGCAGAGTTTGGCAGCCCCATTCCAAGGAGAGGGAAATGGGGAGATATTAGGCACTTTGTCCTGCTGGCTGAGTGGAAAACTGGATAGAGAGACTTCATTTTCAGTTTTGTTGGTGTCTTGTTTTGTGGTTTGATGAGAGAATTTGCAGTTTTTAGCTAAGCCAAATTCTCAGTGCAAGTTCCTTAAGGAACTGATGCTCAAAGGAATGTCCAAGTTTATCTTCATATAATGTGTGATTCAAAATGCTTTCCTTTCAGTGCTATTGTGAAATTACTTTTTTTTCCTTTGTCTTCTTTTGCCATTACCTCATAAAGGTCGTTAACCTTATCTTTTATTATCATGATTTATACCATTTAATATTTAAAGTGAATAGTTTTAAATTACAGAGGATCCCTGGCGAGCTCACAAAAAATACCTTCTCAAAATTATTCTGAGGTATCCTTCCCAGTCACCTTTGCCCAGAACTGTTCTTGATCAAATGTTGGTAATATTCATTTCAGGTTTATTTTCAGGGTTATTCAAATATTAGTTGTTGTAAATCCCACTAATACACTGACTCTCAGGCTAATATTTTCCTTTCATTTTAGTATGATACATAACTATTGGTAAATGACATTGAAAGGAATGTAACATTTAACTACGTTTCACTTTGCATTAGCATTGTCCAATTTCTCATGTTTTAAATTTTTCTGCCTCACTGCAGCCTAGAAGAAAATACACGCTGGAATAATTATATGAACAATTTAGATTTAACATATTGAATAGCAGAAGAGATCATGCCCGCCCATTTGTATTTTTTTCCCCCTTTCTCCATGCTAGTCTGGAAGATGAGTAATTTCTCTCCTTAGAAGCATACCTAATAAACAAAGCTCTAATGCTTAAAAGGGAGTGAGGGGAGGAAAGGGCTTTATTACTACTGTTCAGATCAATACACAAAAATCTCAGGATGATAGGGTAATTAAAACACGCACAAAGTAATTCATCAACTTTCACTTGCCTTTTGAACCAGCTTTCTGATCCCTGATGTTTTTGCTTGCAAGAATTCAAGACAGCTCCCAGCCAGCATTTCCCACTTAGCTTACAGCCCTAGTTTTCATTCACAAACAAGAAATTGTGTTGGCCTTGCAACGCATATGCTTCATGTTTTTTCATCCCTTCCCTGCTCTTTGTCTGGTGTGAGATGCTAGCTAGCAGTGAAATTTACCTAAGAGCTAAGAAAAAGGGGAAAAAACAATCTGCGCTGTTTGACAAGTGAGAAGTTCAGCATCGACTCAATCACTGATAATTTTATGCTGCTGGTTATTACACTTGGATTGTTTGTAAGTGCTCCTATTAAAAAATGAAATAACCACTCCTGCTGTAATGAATAGACCAAAGAGTGTTTGAACCATTTTCATGATTAAAAACAATAATAAAACTTATTTTGAGTTATCTAGTGGAAATGTCTCATTTCAGCTGGGGGCTGTGAGGAGCAGCGTTCGCTCCGCAGAGCACCACTTCCTGCGCTCCCAGGGTCGACTGTTATGATAATTACCTTACTGGCATTCCTGTTTTGTTTCCCAGACCCCCAAATGTTTCTTTTCTAATGACAGAGCTCCAGTTGCGGCACTTAAAATTAACAGAATACTTCTTAGAAAGAATTCAATTCCATACTGATTAGCAAAAAATTTAAATATAACTTCAGCTGAGCTTGGCTATTGTTACAGGTAGGGACTGTGGATCACTGAGAGCAGTGGAGTTAGGTCTTCATAGGAGTTGATTGTGTATTAATGTAGCAGAAAGGCTAGGAAAGATTTATGCACTGGATAGGCTCAAGTTCCTGCAGAATATTTAATCATATTTCTTTGCTTACACAAAACACAACCTTCCTTTGTTATTTATCATTTGCCCTGTAAATACCTGCTAGCCTATAAAATCCTCTGTTATTATCTTGCGTTATCATGATGCACATGGTGTCAGCTAGGGATCAGTCTCCTTGTGCCAGGCTAAATGTACTGATCAAATAATAGAGTCCCCACCCCAAACCTTTTCCAATCTGCATATCAGACAGAGCTCACAGGAGATGTGAGGGTGTGGTGGTGGTTTGGGAGGATTAAGTAACAATAAAACAAACAATTTAGCATAAAAAGCAGGAGTCTCTTGCCTAACCAAAGACAGATGGGAGTGATTTTAAGGCACAGGTAGAGGCAAGCTCTAAAGAAGCATTTCAAAGAGTGCAAAGGTTAGTTTTAGATGGTTGCCAGGGAAGAATCTCTCCACATAAGATGGGGGACATCAGTACAACTACAAAGAAGTTGCAATTCTTGGTTTGATTTTCCAGTCGCTAAATAAATAAACTAGGTTACCAAAGTCAAAGACAGAAGCACAAACTTCTCCACGAGGGCAGTCCAGATTTTTTACAGGAATTTAAAAAATATCTCTGCATTGTTTTTGCTGTTCTCCCTGACCAATAGAGAACCTTGATTCCAATCACTGGTGCCCAAGGCTGCTCCCATCCCCTTTGACTAGCCTTAGCAAGGGCTTTACAGTGGGACCACACTAGTAATCAGCTGGGTTTTGGTGTTAAGCTAGCCACTCAGTTCTAAGCAAAATTTTCAGAAAACCCAAAACTTTAAAAGCACCTTACACCATTGCAACTAACTAATTTCAATGAAAATGCAATTATTTCAATAAGACCTAGCTATCTATGTGACACTTTGAGCCTAAGTGACTTATGCAAAAATGCCTAGCTGATTATCTATAGAACTTGAATTGCTAAGTCACCATATGCTTTAAACACCTCCCCCAGATTGGTGGTTTTCCCCCTTATTTTTCTTGCACAAGCTGAAATACAATACTCAACAGATTTATGAAAGTAAACCAGATTGAGCAGTGTGTTTCAAAACAGCTAAAACCCAAACCAATTAATACCTGCCATTTGTTGAACATCTTATCCTGAAAAATAATCCAGCTCAATTTCAGATTTTTAAAATTAAACATCTAAAATATTCACCCTGGGATGAAATTAAGTATGAAAATTTCTACCCAGAATCTAGTTATTTCAAAAAGTTATTGGTCTCTGGAAATAGGTGCTGCTTATAATGAATATGTCATCCACTACGGCTGAAATAGGAGGAAGTAATGAATAACGAAATTATATTTTGAATGAGTAAAAATTATGAAATTTGATGTGGTGAATGTAGTCTACATTCTTTGGTAAGCAAGCTTTAAATGAAATACAGTTTTTATTGGAAGATAATCCATTCTAGCAATAAACTCAAACCCACAATTTTTGCAGCCAAAAATAGCAACTTTGCTGACAGTCTTCTCTGAGCCTTAAAAGCAACAGTCCATCACAGAAAATATATTTTTATTTTTGATAGCTCTCAGTTCCTGCATATAAAGAAGAGGTTATTGTAGTACTACCTAACATCACAAAGTATGACAGCATTATTATTGATGTTTTTAGATGGAGTAACTGAGGCAGAAAGAAGTAAAGTGACCTGCCTAAGCAGCTCAGAGACACAAGAAAGAAAATGCTCCATGTGTGTTGGATCCCAGCATACAATTCACTTGGCTACACTGCCATGTTTTATAGCTGCTATTATGGATTACCTGATCTTAATATTTGAAATTCTAGGATCTCAATAGTATAAATTTTATTTATACATCTTATGTATTTTCAATTGCCTTATTTAATACAGGTTTGATATCTTAAAAATAAACAACTTGTAGAAGTCAGAACAAAATGCATACAAATATCTGTGTGTTGCAAAGAATAGGAACTGTATTCCATAAATATGAATTCAGTAAGGGACATAAAAATTTCCTCTCTTTAAGACCTTTTGATCTCAAGGATTTGCCAGACTGTTCTCTTCTCTGAATCTTATTCTCTGTCATTGATCATGAATATGGACAGCCTGATTTGTGGATGTGAGAAACATCATGCAATAAAGAAGTTCTGCTGGCACCAACTCCTCATTCTCAACTGACTCTCCTTCTTAGAGATAGTGGAAATAAATCTGGAACCAATTCATGCAGTTCTGTACTCAGACTGACATCCTCTGATTTGAGCAAGGCCTGGCAGGAGCTCCCCTGGGATGGAGGCAGTCTCCATTGTGATGTGGGAGTTGTACCATCACTGAGCTTCCCTGCCATGCTGGGACATGGGCTACCAGGGATTTTGCTAACAGGTGGTACCAGTCCTGGTGAATCTGCCCCTATTCCTGGTGCTGTGAGGAGATCCTTTCAGCAGGATATGCACCACTTGACTCCAAGGCTGCACCTGACTCCACGTCCAGTTGTGAAGATTATGGATGTAACTCTCCTCTACCTTTGCTCTAGTCCAAACATTGTAATCAACCCCATTTATTACACAAATGGCATATACATGGCATATACATTTTGTTGTCTTAGAAACAAAAAATTTCACAGGAGCTGAGAAGGAAGGAATCCATATTGCCCAACCCCACTCCCCTCTCCCAATTACAAATTCTGAAGAGAAAAATTATTATCTCCTCAAATTCATGCTTGAACAATTCACAGAGGGCTGAGTGCCTTTTCATCCAGCTCACCAAGACCCATATAACTGTAGACTGTGCTGAGATAGAAGGTGTGTTAAAAATATTGCACTGAAAAAAGGACAGGTGAAACATTTGGACAAGGATAACATCCAGTCCAAATCTAGCCTCATAAGAAAATAAAACCTGAATTCTCCATAGATCATCTTGGGTTTTGGCACTGCAAGTTCAGTATTATGGCCTAAGAGAATAGGAAAAATGAACCAGAAATCTCAGAAAAATATGCAGTTGTTACAGAAATATTGTCTCAGACCTAGATATGGAGCAGTGACTGTGAGCTACCATATTAAATTCTCCTTAATTCAACAAGTACTTGAGTAATACCTTTGCAAAAATCTTCACACTTCCAACCAAAGTTGCTGTGGTTTTTCTGAGCAAATTGAAAACACTAACTATAATAACACGTAGAATAATTGTTTCACATCACATTCCCTCACAAACTCTCACAGTTACTGACTTCCTGAGATATTCGGTCTCAAAATTTGTGTGCCCTCCTTGAAGAAGAGGTTGGGTTCATTAGCTCTGTGATGGACCAGAAGTAAGGGCACAGTGACAGTCTCGAGTAGGATAACTTGAAGTGTGAATATACACAGAATCAGCTGTTTCTTAATAATGAGCTGTGCATGCTCTCCAAAAGAGTAAATCAGAATTATCCCACCTTCGAGAGGTGAATTGTCTCAGAAATGCTGCATTTATCATGAAGAGAGAACACACATATAAGCAATTACCACAGAGTGGCTGTCAAGATACAAGTGCACTTTATACTTTTCTTCATGGTAGGTTGTGTGCCCATAAAACCTGTGACTCTCCTAAGATAGACAAAAGAAAGAGAGATTGAGCTTGCTTTGCTGGCATTGTCACCTGTAGTGTCTGGAATACAAATGTAGCCAGGAAGTGGTAGATGAAGCAAAAGGTAGAAGGATTTTTCAGGGGTTTTTATTTGTTTGATTCTCCAGATTCCAAAAGGGCCAAGATTTCACCTGACTGTGCTAAGAATGAGTTTTTCCAATCTTGATTCTATTTCTAGTCAGGATATGGGTAGACAATCATAAGCAAATGATTTGCTATTCCTTAGTAAGAGAGCACTCATGAGCAAACTCAGTAAGTGACTGCTAGTCTGAGCTCATTATACAGTAAAATCTGTTTGCATATACCACTTCTTGGGGGATAAATACAAGAGATATTGAGGAGTGTACTGTCTCACCAGGCATCAAGCATAAAAGACAAGTGAATGATGTGCATGGAACAATGTGGGGTGCTTTCACAAAGGGTGCTATGGTCTCATGAACTCCTAGCCCAAAGCTTGTTTCAGACTGAACTTTCGAGGATAAAAACCAAACAGAGACAGGACATCATTACTCTGATTTGGGATAAGCAGAACAGGACCTGAGTTCATCCTGCAAAATGTAAAACATTGAAGAGTCACTCCCACTAGCAGAAAAGAAAAATAGGTCATAAAGCAGGTTAACCTGTGATCCAAACTGCCCTGTGAAGTACTGTTTCCCATCTGTGTTGATTAGAATAGAGAAACCATATTCTTAATTTAAGTGCTCGCTTAGCTGCTTAATGTCAGCTTGAATAAGAGAAGGTGAGAACCAAGAAAATTAACCAAAAGCACCTTTTGGAAGGTATTACATGAGCTAGGATGTTGAGCCTAATGTAGAGCAGCAGAATTTTAATAATACAGTGCCAAACTGGGAGCTTCTTCTTGTAAGTGAATAAAAAATTGACAAGCATTCTATCCTCTATGTCAATACTTTTCAGAGACAGACAGAAGAAACATGGCAAAGGTAAGAAAGGTAAGAGCTAATCCCCATTTGCAGCATTGAACCACCACAGTAAACTGTTTGTGGAGCTAAATGTGAGCCCAGCATAGAGCGAGGTAAGCCAGAACCATTTCCTTATGGACTAGCCTGCTGCAATCCAGAAGGACAATAGACAGACAACAGATCAGTTAAGAGAAACAACAGCTAAGCAGGAAAGGCTGCACACCAAAGAAGCCAGGGACTTAACAGCCAGAACATATATGTGCCACCCCAGCAATAAAATTGACACATAAAGCAATAAATAGCAGGGAAATAATCACTCCCAGCTCATACACAGTATGTGAACAGAGTTCTGACAGAGCTAAACTGACTTAACAACAAAACATCATCCAGAACACCCTGCCAGTACCAGGGTAAGGGGGCCTCCAGAAGATTCCTCCACATTGGAACTACCTTCACCTGGTGAGAAGAGCTATATAAAGAGTATAGACTTCCAACTTAAAACCAACCAACGGTATGAAGACAGCAGCAAAGTAGAAGAGAAAAGGAATATCCATGGAAATAAGGATTTGAAGACCTGCTCAATAGTCGGCACACTTGAGGTACTTCGATGTCTCAAAAATTGTAGGAGATGACATGGGTGCCATGTCTCCAGACTGAACTGTATGCTAGCAATTTCTGGTCCTCTGTCGAATGCTTGTTGCCAGGAAAGTCGCAACAGCCAGTAACTGTTAAAAGCAAAAAGTAATAACTCACTGAAACTCAGAGGAATAATTATAGGCTGTAAGCAGAAAGAGTTTGGAGATGGCCCCAGGAAGCCATTCTGCATTACAGGTAGTATGAAATCTAGTTGTTGCTGCAGAAACTCTGTAAATAGCTCTTCTGATACACAGCCAGCTTAATTTGGGATGGATTTTGTGTATCAGCACATTGTACATGAAACACCTATTAACGTTCATTCCCCAGTCAGGACAGGGCTAAGCAACCTCCAACCATGTCATGCAAGTGCTGCGTCATAATTCAGTCATCAGGAGATGCTTACAGAGTCAGGAGCCATCAGCAATTGCTGCTGCCTGAAGTCAAAGCGCCTCACCTCCGTGACACATGAGAGCATCAAAGGCTCATAAAGAGAGTGCCCCCAGGCCACTCCCAAATTCAAGCCTTCTGTGTGGCAGTACTGCTAAACCACTGAGATAGCTTCACTTCAGCTGTCAGAACTGGGGTTCTTTTGCTGTCTGTGTGTAAAAAGACCATTTTCAGGCTGTCTAAAAATAATAAAATTATACAGGGAGAAAGAAGTGCAAAATGATGCTTCCACTTCACATAGCAAACCTCTCAAACTAATCAGGCATTGGGGAGGCCAGGTGTCATTTTTGACATATTATTTAGCATCTCTCTCTTTGTTTAATTCTTTTCTAGACTGATGCTGTTTTGCTAATTAAGGTAAATGAAATTTCCAGTGCTTGAAATTCAGAGGTGGCCTCCTCTGTGAGCTAGTTTCCCTGTTCTCCATGAACAATTTAAAAACAGAATCAAGTTGGGTTTGTTGTTTTTTTTCTTTTAATTGGTATCATTTTGTCTAGTGCACAAATGCACATGGATGTAATTTAGTGAACTTCAGTCTTCCTCTTATGGCAAATTGATAGGAAAATTTTATTATGAGTGGAACAATGACTACAGGGAGTGAGGGAGAATCTTGGAGAACTACACATAATTCGGTTGACTAAATGTAATACCTACATTATATCAGTAGCTAATGAAAACAGTGCTGAATACTGGCAAAGCCTAAACCATTTCTGATTCCAGCTCCTGTCAAAAGGCCACTCCATAAATCATACCTGAATTTTATTTAGTGTCAGGAGCCAGTAATCTGACAGAGTGCAATGAGGTGTTTGGACCAAAAGATGTATACCAAGTCATGTGCTCCCTCCCCAGCTTTGTAATCACAGGGCCAATAATCCATCTATGGATTTTAATAAGTAACTTATTACGTTCCCTTTAGTGATAATTATTTTACACATCACTTGTTTCTGCTTTATTGACACAATTTAATATCTTTATCACATAAAATTACCAGTATAGCCAATCAGTATTTATTATAAATGAGTAGCCTGTGGAGAGATTCTGTTATTTCCTTTCCATGCCAAAATGTAAAAGACACAATAGGGTCAGCATCATATTAGACCTGGATTATTTTTGAGATGCAGCCAGTCTCTGAAAGCCTGGTTTGGGACAGCAACGTCAGATTTGTTGATGACTTTTGGTCAGCAATTTTCAACTAATATTTTTATTTTTTACTGCTTTTCTTTATACACGTGAAGAAGGGCCAGATCCAAAATAGTCTGGGTTTTGCTCTGCTAGCTGCTGTTAATCTGTGAGAGAATGCACAAATACCCTGCAGGAATTGGATCTAAATACCTAACCATCCTCTGTCTAGAAAACAATATGAATCTTATTTATTTTAGTTAACCAAAAGTATTTTTTCTGATTCCAAAAGCTAGTCTTTTGCATCAAGTTTTCCAGCTTCTTTACAAATTATGATGCTTATTTATATTTTAAAGACAATTTAATTAAAGCACATGCTCTTAAATACTTTAAAATAAAATAATAATACATTTTCATAAAATATAAAGTTTCAGTCAAACCCACACCTCTCTGACTACCCGTTCTGCAATAAGAACCCTAAATGAAGAGGAAGGCATATGTTGCATTTCTTGGAGGAAGGTGAATCTGATCAGTCTATTGCTTTGAACCCTGGGTCATTCATTCTTCTCATGAACATTTGAACAGTTTAATTTTTCTCCATGAATGTTTGTTGATAAATTCTTTCCAAGCTCATCCACTTAGCAATAAAACAGTGCTTTTTCAGATGGAGCAAGTGGGAGGAATCTCTCCTATTGTTTTCTTGCCTTGCTTTGAACATTTGTGCTGTCAGACTCGCACCTTTGCACCCAGCACTATGCTCCAGCAGTGCTAGCAGGGGCAGGGTAGGCAGCAGCTATCCTACAGCTGCTTATGTTAGGACTTTCTTGTTGCTGTATTAGGACTGATATAAACTATGTATCAGGAGTACATTCTTGTAGCTCTCCACCTTATTCCATTGCTGACTGTCTCATTAACACATTGATAATATATGAAGACAAGGACAACTCTTTCACTGTTTTGGAAATAAGAGAGAAGTTACAATTTTTTGTACTGTCCTTCCCCTCCTCCCCCAGCCAGTCAGGAGGTTGAAGGAGTCCCTAACTGCAACTTTGCAAGCGAGGAATGAACAAATGTCCCCATAAAATAGTTACTCAGTGTTTGTGACAATAACACTGAGAATTTGTCACCAATAATTGAAAACTGTCAAATGTGAAAAAAGCTAAAAAGCACTGTTGAATCCACAGTCACATAGGCTTTGCAGTTAGAGGGCTGAGCTTCACAAGGAACAGATATAAATACAACTGTGATGCTTTGTGCTTGTTCTGTACACAGAGTTTGGCTAGAATAAGAGCTCCTTTGCCATGGCAGGGTTCTGGGATAATTATAATGTTGATGCAAGGACATCTTTCCTTCAGCCTTCTGACTTGCTCCTCCAGCACAGGACTGGTTCCCTCTCTTGTTCTTCCATAGACTTGTGTGCTAGGATCTAGGTATTCCACTAATTTCTGATTGTTCTGCTGTTCCTTACCATATGCCCATGTGCATATGGAATTACTGTTCTCCAGATAAGATGGAATTTTAAAAATCTTGTTTTAGCCCATATCTTATTTTTCTACTATACTTTCTAATAGTGACATCTCAGGGAAAGACCTGCTATAAGAGAACAGGGGAAAAAAACAAAAAGCAAGTTTCCTGTTTTCGCCAATTTGCCTGTTCCTAATTCAGTAAGTTCGTGCACTGTCCATGAGAGAATGAAAACTTGGTAACATCCTTCCTTTTGTTAGTGAAACTATTGTACACCTACTTTCATGGAGACAGTGATTAAAAATGATGCCATGTGGCTTAGGCAACCAATGGGAAAATGGAAAAAGTGAATAATGATGCATGTGGGGAACTGATTTTGCAAGCAGTACCAGGTTCAGTTTTATTTACATAAAACACACACTGAGTGATCAACAAATGAATGGAAAAGCAAAAAACACCAATCCTGTCTGAATTAACTCTGTATTAAGAAGAGATTTCTTCACTCTATTCCTAACTGTGTTTCCATTCTTTAAAAACTCCTGGGCAAAATTGAAAAAATATTGGGAAACCACTGACCCTGCTTGGTCAAATTGCTAGTACATATTAAGAGAGAAAGGTGGAACTGCCTCTGATCCACCAGTACTCCGGTATCCTTCTCTGCAGGGTTGCTCCCAATAGGTCAGGCTCCTTACATGATTTCAGAATGGTGAAAAGCATTTTACAATGCCATGGTGGCTGATGGCTGCTCTTCAGCAGCACACCTCTCTTCACTGACTTGAGAGAGAACCACATCTTTTGGCAAGCACCTTGGAACAATGCTCCTTCTGAAATACAGGCCACTTCCTCTCATAAGTACTGTGCTGAAGCCACCATGATGATTTGTCAATATATTTATGTCTTCACATGGGAACTTTTGCCACATTTGAATTCTGCTTTCTTGAGATAAAACGCTAATGCTAACTCATACACCACCACTCCCACACTAATAGCTGTTAAAGTTTCTTTGCTTATCAGTGTTTTTCAAGGAAGTTCACAACTTGAGAGGTCAACTTTAAACAGACTGAAACATTAGCTTGTAGTGACAAATACAAAAGATAAGATATGTCTGGAAACACATGGAAAATGTGGGAAATATCTTTTCCTTGTTTACCTTGTGAGGTAGAAAAAGAGGAATAAACCTGCTCATGTTCCCAACCAAACACTAGAACAAAGCAGGTCTCAGACAAGGGCTGGGACACAGCAGCGAGTCTGAACTAAATGAATAGTCAGCAACAATGATTATGAGTCACATACAAAGAAGGGAATATGTTTTATACTATAATCACAATAAAACAATGAAGTAGGAAACTTGAATCAAATGCAGCAAAAATGTTCAGAAATAGAAATTTTAAAGCGCTTCTTTTTCTGCTTTCTCTGCTGATAGTTTTCTTTTCTTCTTTTATTTTATCAAATGAGGAAATTTGAATTGTTCACACTGTAAAGAAGATATGTTTCTCTCTTTGCTGATAATCTAAGGTATCTCCTGCAAATGAACTTGGTCTATGATTAGGAAATCCCCTCTCTTGTCATGCAAACTCTCTCATTTTGACATTTTTCTATTTCCAAAGCCCTCCAAACCCATGTGAACCTGCAGAAAATATAACTAAAATAAATCTCAATAACTAATATTTTCATTTATGAATTGTGAACTATTTGTACTAACAAAATTATTTCACTGCAGTGTGAGATGTCAGGTAAGTATTACTAGACCCTTTCTCTTGCAGAAGGAAGAACTGAATTAAAGAAGAATTACCACTCAGAGCAGTGACTTACATGTTTTGAATCTCAAGGATAAACCAAAGAGAGCTATTAGAGTGTATCATGCTGGGAGAAGTGAAAAAGCTTAACCTTTTGGAAATTCTTCAATGAAAGGTCCAGGCCCAGTGCTATGTCCCTAAATTCCCTCCCTTTGTTGCATTTCAGGCTGGGACCAGTGGAGGGGACATGGATGAAGAGGCTGCCCTCAATTCACAGGGGATTTCTTTAGGCTGAGAGAGCTGAGCAGACCAGCATCACCAACTATCCAGNTGTGTGTTAGAGACTTAAATACTTTTGGACAGATTCACACGGTCAGACTATGACATGATCAGAAACAAATTCCTTGTCTTCCATGAGCTGCCTCAACTAGTTCTTTCCTGGAAATCTCCAAGGAAACCCTCCCCCCAAGAACAGTGTGACAGCAAGGCCCTGTGGCTGTGTTCTGGAGTTCGCCCTCCTTTCCCTACCTGCAACTTGGGACTGTCTCGGCTAACACAAACAAACCTTCAAATAAAAATAGTAAAATATTAGCAACTTCCAGGCAGCTTCTTTTGGGTGAGCAGTAAAGGCTTGGCAAACGTCTTCTCAAGCAAGCCCAGTGAGACTTATTGCTGTCATTAGGGAACCAGTCTCTGGTGAGTCCTTGCCTGCAGTGCTAGCCCAAGAGAAAGAGAACCTTTTAAATTAATCTAGGTGCAGAAAAGAAAAGTAATGTGGGGGAGGGAGGGGAGCTGTTTCCAACAGTTGAAGTCTGATGGAAAATATAGAGTGATAACAATATATTTCCTGATTACAGAATGGTTTCTGTAGGTTTGGTTTCATATAAAGGAAAAACCTGCCAAACACAAAAGTGAGCAAGTATGGTCTCTATTATAAACACTTCTGCACAGAAGTGCAGAAAGAGAAACCTGTGCTCAGTGCATGATTTTTAGGCAGTGGGATCTATTATCCTCGCTCCTGATGGGTGGGAGAAGGATAATGAAAATCCCAATTATCAAGAGGAACGGAAAGCTTTGTTGCATATCTGAATAGGGCAATGAAATAATTGGTGACTTCTGAACAGGAACTGCAGTGTACATGCTGGGGATGACCACATTTCTCTTCCCTCCCCAATGGATCTGACTACCTGCCTATTTTTGTGTGAGTTTATTTGAATTACACTAACTTGGTACATTCCTTTATTGTTCTTCATTAAATGCAATCAGGAATATCAATTAGAGGTGACAACACTTCAAATAAATACATATCCTGTGATAAGGGAGAGAAGATCCTTATTTCCTACTCCTTTCACACAGTAAAATGATGAGGCACAAAGGAGCTAATACAGTTGAATTTAAGGGGGTTTCTATTAAATCTCTACTCGAGCTGACAGTCCTTTCTTTTCCCCTTTCCTCCCTGCTTTGTTGACTTTTAAAAGACTCTGGTTATTATTTGCACAGTGTTTCTGGAAACAGCATTATTTTGAACAAGGGTTACTCTTTCCAGAAATGTTTATCTAGCACAGCAGGGGACAGAGAAATTGCAATTTTACTGTCGGAATAGGCATTTCAACAATCAGTCCCAGCACTTCTAAACACAGGAAGCTGGCAATGCTGCCTCTCTTTCCAAACACAAGTCGTGCAGTTGCACACTCAACGCTGATACATCCAGCTTCCTCCCACACCCCTAATTACAAACACAGAGACCTATTTTTTTTTAACTTGCACCAGTGTCAATCAGGAAAACCGTGCTAAAGCCAGTGATCTTTCACCAGCAAAAGCAAAACTGCAAGTTAATGGAAAATCAAGTCTTTTTGAAACTTACTGTACAATCTTTCTGGTTCAGCCTGAAGAACATGACTTTTGAAAGGGCCTCAGCCTGGCCTCTTTTCCTAGAGATGCAATTTTGCATCTGTAATCAGTTTAAACCACAATTTAATTACAGTCATAAACCTTGCCAATTATGCATCCAAATGTCTGATTTGTGAAGCACTTGGGTGGTTAGGTAACCACATACAGGACTTGCATTGAAAGTGAACTTTGAGCTTGGATACAAAGGTTAGTATTAAAAATTGAATGTTGTTTCAGTTTTTCAATATTTTATGCTTGTTTCTCTCTTTTGGTTATTATTTTCTATTTTCTGAAAGAAATGATGGTGTGACTGTGATGACAGGGAAGAAAACTATGAGCTCATCAGAACCAGTTAGAGACAGAACTAGCTAGACACACTACTTGGAATAAACTTGGTTATATTTTTTAATATCTTTAACAGTGATGTTTTTGATGGCTCATCTAAAATGTCATTGTTGAAGACAAAACAGTAATAAAGGAAATTTTCCCTGCAGGCTAGCTGAATTGGAAACATACAACTCTGCATGACACTTTCACTAGCCACAGATTTGCTAAGAAAAGGATTGTAAGGCACTACTACATGAAGTAATTTGAAAGTTGAAGCAATAAAGTACAGTGTAAATAATTCAATTTTTAGAGAGAGTGGGGGCAGTTGAGATTGTCTTAAGTGGGTGGATCAAGCAGATCTATTACTGGCAGTGGAGGCTGCATCAGTAAAATTCATCTTTGAAACAAAATGTTTCTTCTTTAGACATGGTGACACTATGTAGAAACAGCATTTCACACAGCAGCTTTTCGTTTTAAATTTATAAACATAAGAAATTGCTGACTAGAGAAAGGATCCTTTGGTTTGTCAAGCCTTTTCTTTCAGTATGTTTCATCCTCAGCTCCCTGGTTTACCACTATATCCTTCAGTCCTTTCTCTCCTGAGATAAAAATGTCCAGCTGTCTCTTAAACTCATTTGGATTACTTGCTTCACTGGCCAATTATTCCATATGTTTACTACTGTTTCAGGCAGAATTATGTTACTCAGTTCCCAGCTTACTCTTGATTTCCTAGATTTGCAATGTTTCCAAGGTCTCAGACTACTGATTTTAAGAATCAATGTTCATCTTTTGCATTGTTAAAAATATACAGAAAATTTTAGTATCCTTAGCTATTCCTTAAGTGTTCTCACATGCAGTTAGATAAGTAGTCATCTTTTCTATGAATAACAAAAGTAGATCAAGGCTAAATCCATGTCTTTAGCTTTCTTTTCCTCCTGAGTTTAGATCTCTTCTTCTTTCAATGAGTCCCTCCAAGCTCTCAAGAAAGAGAGGTGTCTAATGACTCCTTGAGACAGGGGCACTCACTCAAACGAGTAGGTTCATCTCAGAGGCACCTACCATTTTTTTTTTCTTTGTCAGTGAGAACAGATCTATCCTTTCTGAGTTTTTGTGATAAACATTTTCTTACAGGGATATATCAAAGTTGAGATATGACAGAAAGTGCAGTGACTCCCAGATCACTTCTCACTTCATTACAGCACTTTTCGCAATGCCTGTATGGTATCTGTTACCTGTTTTCTGCTATCTGCTATACCTGTATGGTAGCTTCTGCAAATATCATTTGATGTTGCAACAGCAACTGAGATTTCTCATGCAAGTTACTGGTCCTCTTAACTTGCCCAGAAAGGGAAGGGTTTCTTGGCTTGACGAAAGTGGGGACAACATATTCTCCCTCTTTGTGAGAATGGATGATACTCTCCTTAGAGGCTTATCTTTCATCAAAGAGTGACACCTACATATAACTTCAGGTGGAATTTTGTTACCAATTGCTACAAATCAAACCACATGGTTCACTTTGTGAACCTTTCATGAGCTAAACCCTGCAGCATTTACATAGCATTACAAGACACATAATTTAAAAAAAACAAACAGGTATTGCGAATGAGTCGACCAAAAAATAGCATCTCCTCAAGAATCTGCCCCAGGGCTGAAGTCTGGGGTTTGGTTTTGGCTCTGGCACTTTCCCCCAAAATCAGCAGGACTCCGTCCTGTCTTAAGGTTTGGTCTTGATGACCGATCTAACTCCTGTTGGGGCTTCCTCATGAAACGTGTGAGGTTGATTCTTTTCCCATTTATATAATAAACATGAGGAGTAACGCTGTTTGAGAAACACCCATCAGAAATCAACAATTTTTAACTTGTGGACTCTTAATTTGCCATTGCACATTTAAGTCATGTTCTGCAGAGAACAATTTAATCTACAGACATGTTTTTTTAACTTGTCTTCTGTGCATTTGTTGGAGCAAGGAATATTCCAAATTCTGGTTTCCATATACTGGAAAACATTTCCCTTTAAAAGTGAAAATATAAAGAAATTCTACGGAAAATTCAGTGAAAATATTCTGAGAAAACATTTTAATGTTTTCCAGTCAGAAGCTATCCAGAATAGACCATCTGCTGCTTAACGTAAGCAAAACCTTCGTAGTTATCAGTTGCTTTTTGGAAAAGATCAATAATATCCCAAGCAAGTGGTAAGTAAATATCTAAAAAAGGGTTTGCAACCTTTCCGATTTTCAAAGTTGTAAACCGTTTCCATTGAAGATGTGTAGTGAATTTAAGCAGCTGAAGTCAGCTGGGACTTTCCTCAGTTTTTACAAACCACTCAGGAATAATCCCAAAATTCCCAGATGGCAGACTACAGGTTGAAAACCACTGATATACAGATATCATTTAGATAATCCTCCTAAGTTTTTAATATTCAGTTTAACTTGCTTCCAAATGGAAGTGTAAGACAAAGAAAGTCCTGAGCACCTTCTTTATTTGAGATTTGTCATATATATCTGGACTAAGTGAATAATGATATAAAGCCTATAAACAAATGGGAATTAAAAATAATTAAAAAGCTGAAAATGTCAATAGTTGTGCAGGTTGTGCAGGTATTGACATTACACAAACCCAAGCAAAGACAGATGTAAAAAAGATAGCTGAGTTGTTTAAATTTCAAATAAGTTTGACTTAGGAAAAAAATTTAAAATGCATGTTTCTAGTGTTTTCCTCAATTTCTCCTCATTTGCTATAGGACCATGGAACTAGTCAAATATAGCATTTAATCATTATAGCATTACCTCCATAAGCTAATATTTTCTGTCTCCAAAATAGGCATTCCTTTGGCATGTTGATTTACTAAACCCAAACATATCTCACTATATTTATTAAAAATAAATTAATCAGTGAATCAGTTTGTGAAGAGTTAATCTTTAAATTAGGAGATTTTTCTAAAGCTTAGATTTCAGTTCTCTAAAAACCTAGTGTAGGGCTTCTCACCTACTGTCAGAGTCCTCTCCTATCTATCCTCTGCTGTCTATCTCCTCTCAGAAAAAAAAGATATAATTCTATCCCTTCTCATTAAAACCAGTTATTCTTTTTAAAATGTTACCTGCATCTGGAAATGGCAAAGTCTGAATTTCAAAGTCATATCAGATATGTGAGCAGAATTCTTTTCTTAAGTGTCTACACAACAAGTTACAGCATTAATAGTAAGTACTCTCCAGCAATCTGGAGAAACGCCTAAATCTCTCACAAGTATTTTCTTTTTCCTTTACAGCTTTTACCTTCTCACTTGCACCACAATCTAACAGGATGCTCAAGCATGGTGCCAGCTTCAAGCACATTAAGTATTCTCTCTGCGATATGTGCACGCAGTATTTTCAAATACAGCATCACACACACACACATGGGCCTGGACCTATGTCTGCAAATGTGATTCCTGTTTCAGAAAAAAATATTCTTATCTAGCAAAGAATTTTAATTGTATGCTTGAGCTTCATTCAAAACAATGAGAAAGATGTGTACAAGTGCTTAACTCTCAGAATACTAGAGCATGTGCTCCATTGTTTAAAATAATTATGAAAAAAATTAATAATTTTGGGGTTTTTAATTCTTTCTATTCTATTAATTCTACTCATCAATTTTTCTTGTATCTTTTTTCTGCTTCAAATGCTTTAACAGGCTGCAGCAATAATGCTTATAAAACTCTTTGTCCTTCATTGTCAATGCACATTTTTAGCTTCTGCTGATTTTGCCTCATACATTCAGACTGGACTAGACTTGTTTTTCTCAGTCTTGCCCCTTGCAATTTTTGCCTCACTTAGCAGCTCTGCTCACTTACAGTGGTTTCTTTGTCTTTCCATCAATTGAGATGTAAAAAGGGTAATTTAGGAAGGTGGGAGGATATGGAGTGGGAAGTGAGGATGAGGAAATCTTCAAAAAGTTTTGCCTGTTTTTTACCTTGTCATGCAGCCTTATATAAAAGCAGCCTCTCCTGGCCATGGCAGGCCAGACTACTTTCTCCCCAGCATATTATGCATGACCTTTCAACAAAACAGTAAAGTCGTTGCTTAATTTTAGGTGCACACATAAATTTTATTATCTTCAATAATCACAAAGATAAGCATAAACTGACATGATTTGCCAAGTAAGGATGAGTTTAACAATTGTTCTAAGTGTTCTTCATTGAATCTTGGCCTGAAGGTTGGCCATACCAGTCTTCTACCCTACTGGAAAATATCCAAACCTTCCAGTACTGTGCGTTATCTATCCATGTCAACTAGTCTGATACCCATTTCTTGTTCACTTAGGAGAAGGCTAAGTTTCTGCCTTTGAGTCTGATCCCTGTGTGCTCCTGTCACTAAATCTTAGCTCAGCACAGCTGAACTGCAACTCTTTCAACAGCTGATCAAATGTGCATATCGTCAAAAGCAATGTAAGCTTCTGGTTTGAACCCACTTAATTATTTATTTTTAAATCGTGTATTTATTTTTTAGAACAAAGGTGCTGGTCTATTCAAAATGTAATGTAGAAGCCTTTGAACCCTTTTAGCCTCCATTTTCTAGAAGAGTATAAAATAACAAAACTACAGATGTAATATTCACTGAATTCCTACTGAGTGACATCACCTTGGTACAAAATCCTAAACTATTGTTAATAAAGATAAGGGTTCAGAGCACCGTGGAGCTCTCCATAACGTTGAGACACTGGGAGAAGGAGGGTCTGTTGGGCACTACCATCATTCATGTGGAAGTGGAGCTAGGTCAGTACTCAGTGCTAGTAGAAATTCTGCCCCGAGTAACCGTTAACATTATGTGTGCCATTATTGCTACTTTTACAATTAACTATGTTGACCACAATGGATCATATTTGCTGAGTTATTTGTGTGCCATTCCATGGAGATCAGTGCTATAGAGCATTTGCTAACACACTGAAGAAAAAAAAATCAAAGCAGTCTGGATACCTACTATTCATAAGCACTGCACTTTGAAAAAGCACGAGGTTTTTTTTAATGTTGTGGTTGCAATCTGGTGTTTATTTTTTACACCATGCGATGACATGTTGCCTGAAATTTTATGAAGACACAATGCTAAACCTGTGAGCAAAAAGGTTTAACAATGGGCACGAGGAACGTTTAGGTAAGAGCTAATTGCTATAAAACAAGAGGCCAAGACGAAAAATTTCTCAGCATCAAGAAACAGCTTGCAAATGTTTTAAGACAGGGCTCTAAAGGTAACAAAAGCAGCTTCACTCACTCAGATGTGTTTATTATCTGTTACCAGGAATCACCTAATATGTAAAGTTATCTGCTATTGAGAAGGA
>VXBB01017350.1:70352-110352 GCA_013399915.1 Illadopsis cleaveri | reverse complement strand
CAAACAAAAAACGGCAAACAACTGTGGCCCCTTAGCAGTTTAATCTTTCTCTGCAGTCAAGGACAAAGTTTTGCCTTTACTTACTTAGCTGAACAGAGGGTTCTGAACGTATAGATTTTAAACTTGTAGGAACAATATGTTCAGCACTGGTTCTTAGGAGTCATGACAACCAATTCAATTACTCTTGGGTTTATCGCCAATATATGTGTTGAACCTTTTATGGGGCAAGGAGTGGATTACTTGATGCTTACCTACGACTTACAGGGGAAAATCATAGTTCATGGCCTCAAGTTTGACTTTCAGATGAATAAAATAAACAGAATTAAACTTATTTCCTGCCTGCCTGTTTGCCTCTCCCTTTCCTTCACAAAGAGCTTTTTGGGGAAACCTTGTACACCTACTATGCACATAATCAATATGCTCTATCGTGATAGCTAGGAGAAGCTTTTGGAGATCATTAATTCATGTATAACCCCCAGAGGGCTGACTAAGTAGGGTTTGAATAGGCATTAAATTAAATATGCATATGTTTTAAATGCACATCATTCATTATACAGCAAAATGAAACTTTCAGGGGGTTTTGATACTGCTTACAGATCACACCACCTAAACACCCCAAATAAAATTGATTTTCTCCTGGACTGACATTACATTTTAACACATAAACCTCTCGCACCTCTACTTTAATAATTTTTTTTCAAATGTTTCCAATGCCCTACCTACTGTTCTGTAAAAGAAATAATCAGTAGTCTAGAATTAGTTTTTTAAGAAGATGGAATATTTAAGTTTCCATTATCTACACTTTTAAAAGCAGGCACTGTTTAATGCCATTGACGAATTGACATTTAGCAAAGCAACATCACTTCACAGCAAAAAGGGTTAAACAGACCTGTAATAATATAGAAGTCAAGCTTTTAATATTCTGCAAATATTAACAAAGAAAGATGATAATGTTGAGTTAATACGGGTTAAGGATAAAAAGAAAATAAATTTTTCTGATTGCTAAGTGTTGACACTTTTTTGGCTAGGCCTGCAGCCTTTTCTTGAAGGCTGTGTAATTACAGAAGGCTTTTCCCCTCCTTCCCCCTCCTGCTTCTAGCCCACATTAGTAATGACCCCTTCACTGCTTCAAAAACCACTAATAGTCTTCAGCAAAGGCAAGAAAAATGAACAGGATAAATTGGAATCCACAGTCAGTAATTTGCATCATATGAGACTGCTTTGGCCACTCACACTCATTCCTGGCCATCAATCGTGCGCTGTCAGGTGCTGCACTCTGCCACCATGATAAATATTCCTCCTAACACTCTGATTCGTCCAAACAATGTAATTGTCCTCTATTCTCCTCTTGGTAATGGAGATAATGAATGACTGCACAAACAAGAAGGATTGCTCATCACAGACACAGGGGTGGCTTCAAACCGAAAAGCCCTGAGTACAAATTTTAATTGACTGAAAACACAGGTTGAAAGAAAAGAAATCCTGTCTTCCATTTCCAGGCTTCAAGACAATCACTTCTGAGCATTCCCCTTCTGGGTTGAGGGGTAGATTCTTTATCCTGAATGTGGGCCCCCCAAAATGGGTAAAATGAGACTAGGAAATTCTGCCTTAGGAAAGCAGCCACAGATACGCTGTCCAGTATGTGATTCATGTAAAACAACTCCTCACTTTAATTGTGTTTAATCCAAACTGTGAGGAGTTGCTGTTATGAAAAAAAAAAAAAAAACAAACCAAAAAAACCCAACTCTTCCAAATGGAAACAGTTCCATCCAGTTAAATACTTATTGTACTGTAAGGAATAGTATGTTTTTAAAATTTCAGTCAAGCTATAACCACGCATAAAGTGAATTGCATTCAACAGCACAGAGTTTGATGGAAATCACTGAGCCTACTCAGTGTGATAGCCATCCTGGAGCTATTAAGACATTTGAAAATTGGTACACACAAGATCAACAAACACTTAAAAACTGAGATCTTATCAAAATTCACCTTGCACAGATGGCTTTTATTATTTCTAATTAAGAGTGAGGGACAATAGCACAACAACTCTAACTTATTTAAATAATGTTCTACATTTTGGGGAAGAGAGAGAGAGAGAGAGAAAACTGGTGGTGTTTTCTGTTGATTTTTCCCCCCTTCAACATCAGTGATTCTATGGCTTTTAAATGTGAAGTGGACTGTTTATCTGAAAGTGTGCTGGCAGACTGCCACCATATTTCTAAGATTAAAGAAAGGATTGAAAACAATCAGCTTTCCGAGGAACTGAAGCCACGACAATATGTTTCTGGTTAATTTACAAATACATGTATACATTTAAGGCTAAACTACAGAACTAGAAAATTCCTACTAGTTAGTCTAACACAGGCATTCTTACACTTTATTAGAACAGACATCATATTGAAATAATAAGCATGGGAGGCCTTCATTTCTGCTTTGATCTATATTACTAAATGTCTGACTGGCTCAGATTTAAAATAAACTTTGGTATGTTTGCACTTGAAAACTGGAAAAAAACCACAAGTAATAATTTGTTGCCGGTTTCCATATTATCTTAGTAAAAGTTACAGTTTAGTCTATACACTGCTGGATGCCAGGAGATGGTAGTCCTGTCACCCCTGCAGTGGCTAAACTTTCTGGCAGGAATATATGTTCTAATATGGTTGTAAAGATGGTAAGTCACTTCATCATCATGTAACTACCTGAGATGAATGAAGAGCTTTACCTGCTTTGCAAATCTCTTGCAGACAAGTGTCATTATAGCCTTAAATGCACAGGCATGTACAGAAGAAGGGTACCACAAGGCTCGTTTTGCTCTGAACATCTAAGGGTTGGGATTTCATGACCCAAACCCTGCCAAATGCATGGCAAATGTGAAGGCAAGATTTCAAGATGTTTAATGATGGCTTTTCAGCATTGTCCTGTGTAATTTAAAGTGGTATTTGGCTTTGGTTTTTTTTCTGTGTAAATTTGGTCAATTTGCTTCTAATAGATTAAATGACAATTATACTCAGCATAGTTGGATTTGGTAGTAGACTTGGGAGTTTATATATATATATGTAGGTAATAATTTTACTCAGACAGAGGTACAGGTTATAGAATTTCATCCAAGATTAGTTTATTTTCTTATTTAGAAAGCTATATTCAGAGAAAGGAACACAGAGGGGAGCTTCTAATAAGGAGAATCTAAATTATTCACCCTTAAAAAGCATAATGAGTACAAAATGCTAGGGATTGTTTCAAAAGGCAGGATTAAAGAATACACTGACATCCTTTAACTTTTCTCAGCCTATTAAAAGCATTCCTTAATTGTCTGTTTAAATGTTAATCTCAGTAACAAATGAGTTAACAATTATAAAAGAAAGAGCTTTGAAAACCTCACCACCTCTAAAAATTCCCATTCTACTGAGACTATCTCATCACTTTATTGCCAAGGTAACCATGGGTATCTCATGAACTCTCCAGTGCAACTGGATGGTCAAACAGCGGTGCCTCCATCCTGTCTCTATTTGTGGATGATCAAGCCAAGTGTTAGACACTGAACTGAGCTCCAAAATGGGTGCATTTGTGCTTTTCTGTGAGACTGCAACTCTTTTAGGAAGCAGAAAAAGCCCTTAAATTCCAGAATTTTCAACATTCAACAGCAACAGAAAGTGCTGTGAACCCATTCCCCTGACAGACTATGCATTGGTAGGGTTACATTTGAATCACGGTCCTAGTTACCTAAGATATCACCCATCTCATCACACTAAAACCTTTTCAATGTCTTAACTACACAACGCCACTCTAAATGGTGGAGGAGAGGGACTTTCATATACAGTACCACAGAACCAAGATTACTAAGCATGCTTTTAGAAAAGATTGAATGTATCTCCTGAACCAAAAGCTTTTCAAACTTTAATTAAAGCTTACCCGTTCAGTCTAGATCTTTTAGAATAATTATCCTTCTCTGTTATTTACATACATGCTGCCAGACACATTGTAATGCTTCTCAAGCACTGATGCATACATTCTGAGCAGAAAGGCTGTTGTTATACCTCTGTTAATTCCCAGAGAAGACCACTCGTTAAAAACGGTGAACACCTAATAAATTACCTGGACAGAGAGACTGAGCTGGAGAATCACAGCTGTTGTGGGAGATCTAACAAAAAACACACCAGCACTCAGTAGCCCTGGTTCCTCCCTATCAATAAAGGATAGCCATACTTAACTGCTGGAAAGTGTAGAACTGATTTGAGCCATATTCTGCTAGTTAAACCAAGACCAGGAGAAATTAAAAAGCAAAGATAAAATAGATATGGAACAAGGGCATAAATACCATATTCCTGTCTCTACCATATTCCTCACTCTTACTTGTCTGATGAGCAAGAGACTAGGAGGACCTACTTTTCTGTGCTTTGCCACTTTAAAGGCATCAGGTAACACATTCAAAGAGACAAGCTGATGTGCTAAGGAAGTTCAATATACATGAGAGGGGTGCTGATGACATATGGCTGCTTTTAGACACAACAAAAAAGAAAGATGACCAGATGTGTGGTTTGCAAAATGAAAGCTTGAGAAGCACATTTACAGGAAAAAAAAAATAGATGTTCTAAGGAAGGGAAGAAAGACGATTAATAAAGTAATATACAGTATTGTGGTAGAAAAAATTCCTATTACTACAATGGAAACAGAAAAAGGACAGAAAACCATATTCTTTGGTGCTGTAAGAAGGAAAACAATTTGTAATCTCTTATACAAAATTTTCCCCCTGAAAATTTTCCTTCAAGTAAATTAAAAGGAGGGTAAGCTGCCCATACAGTGATTTTGAAAATGGGGACTATTTGCATGGACAAGAAGGGTGACAATAAGCATTATCACACATCAAATACAATTTGTCTCTATTTTCTGTGAAGAAGAACTGCAGTTTCCGATAAAAACATTAATATATTACTCTTGTCCCAATTTCTTGAAAAGCTATCAAACATTTCAGGAGTTTTGACACATAAGAATAAACAGATGCTTTGACTCTTGTCTTTTAATTCTGAATTTTCAGGCAGTGAGTATCCTGAGAGCAGGATAAATACTGGAATGGTCTGACATAATGAATGAAGAAAATGAAGAATATCTGATGGGGATGGTAAGAAATTTCATGGTTCACTTTTTAAGGTAGCAAAGAATTTTAAAAAATCCAAACAAACAAAGCAACAAAAAAGAAAATGCAGTAATAACTGCGCTACAAGAAAATACTATGGTTGCTATTCATAAGACTCTAAAGCTAGCTGAGATAACTGAAAATATTTCTGTTGCAGTTGAAGGGTAGAATGAACTACAGAAGAGAGAAATACTCAAAGTTTGACTGGAATTTTGCTGACAGATTAAAAAGAGGTAGAATTGGTAGCTATGGAAAAGATTAAATGATTGAAAAGATTTTAAAAATGCATTTTAGGTAACAAGAAAGTACTGGAGAGAGAGGAGCAGTGATATTGGACTGATGGGTTTTCAGGTCAGTCTCCAGGCATAAAGCACAATACATAGTAATAAAACCAAACAGTATTACAGCAATTTTCTTCTCCTAGATATTATATGCAATCTTCTAGATGTTTAGATATAAAATCCTATTTTCATTGAGTCAGTAAGAGCTTTGCCATTATATTCCTTAGAATTTGATTTGAAGCCTAATTTAAGAAACTTAACCTTTCAGTAAACATACCAAAATGTTACTTTAAGCTTCTGAAATACAAAATCCGTATTTCGGACAAATTTTTAAGAGTTGTCTGTAATAACTTACAACTATTGTGGAAAAAAACTGAAAAAACAATATGGACTGCATATTAGAACAAACAGATATTCCCCAACATGAACTAAAATTAAAGACAATTCTTGAAGACTAAAATCTGTAATGAAGCTAAGAGAGTATTTCAAATCACTAAAAAATCAGTATGGTAAAGTAGTCTCAGAAGTAATGAGGGCAAACAAAATAAAAATACTGCAGATGCTGAAGTAAAAATCATAGTGAGAAGGTCTTAAAGTGATGAACAAAGTAAAGCTGTAAGACAGTGTCCTAGGGTGACTTGATGATGCTTGTACTGACCCAGTCAAGATACACCCACGGCAGGAACTTTCTCAGAGCTGTGTCCCTTTTAATGGCTTGGCGAAATGGAACTGTCCAGTGAGCCCTGAATTATTCTTCTTCAAAATATGTATCTTTACATACTGGCAGACTTATCAGAAATCTCTATTTATGCTAAAGATTAGTTTCACTAACACCATTTGAATGCAAATATCCACTCCTGACCCTATACAGTCACTGGTTTTGATGTAAGGTACTCCAAACAAAGGGTTGTTGTAAATACCAGATCCAGGTATGTGACAGCTCTCAAATTTTGCATTTATTCCTTTCCACAGTGGTTTTTCATGGCTAAATTATTGCCTATGGCTAAGGCAGATGATAATTTGATACAAGATCTTTTTACTTAGCCTTACCAATTTGGAGTAGGAATTTTTGAGTCATATAGGCATGTTTAGGAATGGAAACAGCATTAAATACAATACAGTGGTACTCAGTACAGTTACAACTGTCTTTGATGGTTAAGGTATCTCACGGAACAATTCTTTTTTCAAGACAGGATAAGCTAAAGAATCTCAGATTATATGTTTGAAAAGTTCAGGACCACATAAGGATTTTCACAAATCTGGTCCCAAACAATCCCAGTGCTCTGCTTTGCAGTATACTCAGGGAATCAGTTCCTACAGGGCTGATTTAATTGAATTTGAACCCCTGTGTAACCTATGGAGCTGGTCCTTTTTAGATTGCCCTAAACCAAATTCTTACAGAAAATGGTTTACAAATGCATTATGAAAGAATGCAGGGTTCACAAAGCCATAAAGATAAAGCCCAGTTTCATTTTTTTTCTGCACTATAGACAGGATTTACAATTGATAGGAAAAAACCCCATGTTCACGATGAATGATAATGGGCAAGGAACTAGTATATGCAATCAGTAGCTGGCTTCTGTTAGCTGGGATAGAGAACTGCATAAATCAAGGATTCAAGGAAACACAGAATAGGGATAATATAACATGCAAATGAGGACAAACATGGCCATGAAAAGATTAAATAGCTTAAATACCCAAGAAGCAGAAATATTTTCTTAATTATTTCAAAGGAAAGAAAGATTCAAAATTAATCTGATCTAAACATGTAAAGCCCCAGAAGCATGAGTGCTAAATAGATGGTCATGGAGTATGAGTATGTAACATATTGTGGACTATTTAGTGAAGTATCCATTGCTGAATGTCCAGAAAAGTTTTCTTAACTTCAGCAATACGTTGCAAAGCCTAATTTAATGAGGAAGGCAACATGGATTTATGACAGCAAGGTCTTTCTTAATTAACTTCCTAGTGTTGTTAAATAATGTTATCACCAGAGCAGAGGAATGGAAATGCCATAGATATTATCTCTTTCAGTTTTATTACAGCACTTGATATAATTTCAGATTAAAGACTATAAAGTAGAAAAATGTCTCATAAACAAGTAACAATAAGTGGTGGGTTAAGCTGTGAAGAGTGAAGAGATTCTTCGCACGTTTATATGTAATTGAGTTAAGCAACAATATTAGATAAAGCTAGAAATACAAAAGATTCATGCACTGTTAGGCATGAAAAGTATGCTAAAGGGCCAACCTACCACCCCACAAAGGCAGCAGAAGTTCTCTGAAGACTTCAATGGAAGCTGAATTGTAAATTTATTAGCCTTTACTGACTAATATAGAAAACCTTTTTTTCTTGAGATGCAGATGCTGTTACATAAATTGTGAAAAAAAAAAGGTGTAGAAACTTGTAATCAATGTTTTCTGAAACATCTTGGTAGAATACATGAGTGAAAGTATCAATAAGCACAAAAATGTGTATTGTTATCTCTCCCTCACCATCACCTTGCTGGATCAAAGTTCAAGCTTTGTTAGAGGTCTTTAGTGTAATCCACAATCCTTCAGGTTCTCCTGTTTTGAGGATTTGGGGCTCATCTTTTGCTTCTGCTTTTATTCAGTGCTATTGTGAACCCACTAGGCTAAATAAAAACAATGTTAAATAGAACATCTTAATTTTTCACTTCATTACACAGGTGGAGTAGGCAGGGTGAATCACATCGGAAACGTGATACTAAATACTCTGAAGCCTGTAGAACTTAGGCACAGGTTAAGTCACAAGTATGAAATTATTTGATGTGAATTAGATATTGATACTGCAAAAACTGCTATACATTGATCATAAAAGAAAAACTAAGCTATCCAGAACTGATGTCTTCAGCACCAAAACTTAACCAAGAGAATGATGCAACTGACTTGGAAAACTAATGCTATGATTTAATCTGTGTTGTGTTAGAAACAGAAAGTTTGATTTTTAAAACATTTTCTGTGCCACATTCTGGCAGTGATACTTACACAGTGCTATTAAGCAGCACTTTATTCCATCTGGGAACCCTTTGAGTTTCATTGGGTTACACACAGAATAAAACACTAATCAGTGCAAGTAAGGTCTGGCTCTGGGCTTGGCTCATAGACAGAGGACTGGAGAGAGAACTTTGTTTTGGTTAGTCTCTGAGTAGGAGACTTTGAATTTCCTTTTTACCTAGGCTACATCTGCTGAGCTAGTTTATTACAAAAGAAATGGGAACTATGGCAATACATAGCTCTGAGTGTCTCCCATTCATACCATAAATATGTGAGGCCATGGCTCTGGGCAAGCTTTTCAACACATTCAGTAGCAGGATTTGATAGAATGCAACAGCTAACTCTCATTGCACCTCTTAATTTGCTTGCTGGAACTTGGCAATTTACCTTTCAAGAGCCACAGACCAAGTGGATATCTGTTTGGCACACACAAAAGTTCTTTTCAGGGATCTAGTGAAAGGGTAAGGTATGGACTGCAGCTTAATGAAGTTATAAGCTAGTGACATATCTTGCCAGAAAATATTCATGATCTACTAAAAGGAAAGAAGACTAGTCATCACAAAATAAAGGTTTATCTTTTAATTTTTAATGTTCATAGTTTAATTTGTATTTAGCTGCTTTTATATATATATATACACTGAAACTGCAAAGCAAAAGCAATGGCTGCAACTACTTTAATAGTACAAAGACACCACATTAATAGTGAAACCCTGAACCATTCACAATTTAGGCCAGGTTTATGTGGAAGTTCATCTGAGTTTTGGCAAATGTTGTAAGACTTTTGGTTGTAGTGCTGCAATCAATGCTTTCATGTGGCAGCTAGGTGAAACTGCTGTGGTTCAGGTTGAGTCTCACACTACGTCTGAACCCAAAACCTCAAAGATGATCTCTAAGCCATGAGTTTACATAAATTTACAAACATTTCCAAATTCTGCAAAGGGAAACTGCAGCTCAGGTCTTCAAAGGATATCTGCTTTTCAAAGCATATGTAGATTTTGTTTGCTATTTTCTGAGTGAGTCCAGAAGAGAAGACTATTTGCTCTCCTCTTCCTGGAAAGGCCTCTTTTCTGCATCTGAGTAGAACTGCAACAAGTTGGCAATTTCTACACTGGCAACCTGTGTACAGGGTTTTGAAATTCCTGCAGAACCAAGACCTGGAGACCTGTCACTTTGAGGAGACAAGAACTTGTAACAGGTGATAGGAAGTAATAAGAGGATGTTAGCCAGCATTGATATATCCCACTATCAGTGACTGTTACGAGGTTTAGAGCAGAAATCATGATGTTTTATGGTTCTGGGAGTGTGAGGTCGAGGGCTTGGAATTGAAATGCCCTTTTGGACATGGATTTCTAGAATATAGGTCTAAAAAGAATAAAGCATCTGAAAAAGCATTATGCCTGATTGAAAGCATTTACTAGTGCTCATGCCTCTTCCTGAAAGTGTTATGATTATGATTACATTTAAATTTAATCAATTTCTGAAGGGCAGCTCTGGTATGTGAGATGAGAGGATAAGCACAAGGAAGAGGAAGCAGCTTTGCAAGGTGTTTTTAAGGACAGGAAAAATAAGGATGCTAATGCAGCAAGGCATAGGCATTATTTTGGTAAAGGATTTAACTCCATCTCAGGAAGACAACTTGGAACAAAAAAGTGAATCTGGGGAAGTCAGAGTAAAAGGTGACTGACGAGCAGAGAAGGTTTTTAGAACAGGAAGTGTGGATGTCGGAAAGCTCCACAGCCAGAGAGACTGAGAGGCTAGTTTTCAGCAGGGCTGAGGTGGGAATGATGGGAAAGGAAGTGTTCTCAAATCATATTCAGATTTGACCAACACTTGGGCATCTCTGGTTTGATTCAGATTTCCTCTATAGAGTTCCAATTAATTAATTGATAAGCCTTGGATTTTACAAAGTATTAGAAGGCCTGAGGGAACTATTGCATGTGGCTGATAATCTCAGTTATTTGGGTCTTGCACTTTTTTTCCATTTCTGTTTGTATTTACACAACTTGCCAGTAGTCTTAGGTGTAACAATATATACTGCACATTGGTGTTCTCCCTGGCACTACCACTGAGCACAATATGCTGATTTCCCTAGGCTTAAAATGGAAAAAGCATGAAAACACAGATAAATACACAACCCATCACATACATGCTTAGGAAACAGTAGATAGCAACATCTGCCATAGATCTGTAACGTTTTAAAAATATTTACTAGGAAAGTGTTAAAAGAATGTATAATATTTACACACAGAAAGTCTTGATCCAAAGTGGGTTTTTGTCAGAAGTGTGTACAGTTTTGCTATGTGGCAGGTGCCCTGAACTACCATTAATCTGGAAAGAAGCAAGAAGTATTTGGTGCCACGATAGAAACATTTAGGAACCTAAAAACAAAGCTATGTATGATTAAACAGACTAGGAGTTAGGTGGCTAATTCACCTGATTTCACTGGGAGCTAAGCATGCAATGTATTTAGTTACTTTTTGACAATTTCAGAAGTTTTCATCTGCATATTTAATCACCTAAATATATTTAAGATCTGGTTTAATAGAACCTGTTGACCTTTCTGTTTAAGATTGGATGCCCTACCCAGAGACTATCTTGCTGAACATATCTAACTATCATAACTATCCACTACCACTAACTGAGAATAATCTTTGTCAGTGTTTTGGAGGCTTGTGGAGCCCCCATAAACTCTTAAGAAATTAGACAGTTTAAAATTAAAGCCAAGCAATTTACTTGATCTTTTACTGCCCATTTCTTCTGGGTAGCTTTTTAATAAAATCTCCTTACAATCAATAAAATATATTTATAACAAAGTACCACACTCCTACCAACAATCTGCGAGCTGGTGCATACACTTCACGGCTTATAAACTGACACACTGTAATAGCTGCACAGTTTTTAGCAGCTGTCTCTCACACCATGTGTCCTGCCCAAGTAGAGACTGAGATTCAGACATGGTGTTCAAACACTGGGATTATTCTGTAATTTTCTGAATAGATGGCAACCATATGATAATTAATTCCCTAAAACCAAGCAGGGAGAAACAGCTGAAGAGGGGAAGGTTTTTTACATTGCAAAGAAGATGCAATACCCAGGGGGCTTTCAGATATTCAGGACGTGGGTATAGACAGGATAAGAACTTCAGTAGTAAGAAGACAAATTGATATTCTGTTCCTGCCCACACTTCAGTTTTTGGAAATGATGCGTGACTTCCATAACATCATATACAAACATATACATCCATAACAAACAGCAGGTGAATATGTACATCCATCTTATATTTGACTATAAATGGATTAATTCTCTTCTTTCTTTTTACCTGAATGAGGTTAAAAATCTCCTGCAAACTGCAGAAAGAACTCTTAGAGCCTGTCCTTCTACCTCAATCCATTCCACATAGGAATAGTGGTATGCTTTTGAAATTCTTTTTTCAGCCTTAAAAATTCTATTCTTTCCATCTTTGTGATTAACTTGCCTCTTCTGGCTCTGCAAAGTAAGTTGATAGGACAGGAGGTCACTCATCCCAAATGCAGTCACCAAAAGCTATCACAGACTCTGCTAAATGGTTTTAGCTCTGTACCTTAAAGGAGGGGAAGAAAGAAGATTTTGTCTTTTACTCAGAAGCAATACTAAGATGGTGGAATTTGCATCTCTTTTATGCAGGAACAAAAGTTTTGAGTAATCTTAATCTATATGCTGTTTTCTTGGCTTTCTAGCCACAGTTGAGTTGGCCCATGCAGTTATTGGAAGTAAGAACTGACTCCCAGTAAATCACTTGATTTGCATAACATACCTGCTTTTTACAAACAGTGATTCTTCAACAAAATCTTAACAAGTTGACTTATTCTTTCTTTTATTGCACTTTTTGATAGTACATAATGGTGAAACTGGCAGATCTCCTTTAGAAGATTTAAAATTTTCATATTCTGTTGGAATTCAGAGGAAAAGTTAAATGTGCTCTTAGTGTTACAAAAGACTTGTGCCATTTTCATGTTTAGCTTGAGAAACTTGCCAGTAAATCAAATTGAAGAATTACCATAACTTAATATTTGTGTGCATTTAGAATACTTTCCAAATAGGAATTTCAAATATCTTCATGGATGTTAAGGAATACAAGCAATGGAAACCTTACTACATCACTCCCTAGAAGACGAAAGCAAGACAGGAAAAAAGAAGCTGATTTTGGGCAGATAAAGGGAGGCCTAGAGATACCAAGTGCCTGACCCAATGTCATATGAGAGGAAAAATATGCAGGTGCTGACAGAACGCAGGGATGACCTTACAGAGTATAGCAGTAGGTTTCTGCGTCAAGATAAGACACCTCAATCAGCAATCAGATTTTTAAGAGCACAGTCAAAATCCTCTAGTTTTATAAGACAGACACTTAAGATCTATGACTGATGAATAAATGATGCTATTTCTCCAACTGCAAAAGGTAATACTTGCATTTTGTTTGAGTACAGAATAATTCCTGGGATAATGAGACAAACAAAACCAGTTAGGATGTGTTGGAAGGACTGACATTATGGCTGATTTTCAAAAAAGTTTTAGGTTTAGGGGTGCTAATTCCATCAAAACAAAATATGAAATGGGTGTCAAACTCCCTGAGGCCTCATTGAAATTCTCAGCCCATATCACTGCAACTGATTGCATAGGAACACAAATTAGAGTTAAAATGGGATTTAATTCTATCATGCACGTAAATTCATTTTTTTACTGCTATCATTCATTCGTTGCTTTATTTTAAATGCACCTTTCATCATGATTTGCAGTAATAAAACAACCACAGAGAAAACACTCTTCCTTCCATACCCCCCCCAATCCTAAAATTTTAAAAAGGAATAATAAACAATGGACCATAGCATAAAGTGCCTTGAATTGACATCATTTCTTTGCCAATTTAAACTAGCTGAGTACATGGCTTCCTGTCTTTTTGTGTTTTCTGAGGTTATTCTCAGCAGCACCTGCACAGTAAATAAAGGTAAAAGTGCAACAAAATAGACTCAGACATATCAGCGAATGAGGAGCTCTGCTTCCCATATACATTAGTGAACTTTTCTCCTGACAAACAGGCTATCACCGTATAATGGGCTTTTCCTGAAGTTTACTGCGGCACTGTTTATAATAACATTGCATCCAGCCTGCCTTGTTGGTACTTTTGCATTGCAGGGTAACAGTTCTGAGGTGGCAGCAAACAGCTTCCGTGCTTGTGTCAGGAGAAATAAAACTGTTATTATTTCATACACTTCAGAGGCCACACTCGAACTCAGCAGCTCTGCAGAGCTGTTGTGAACAGAAAGCTCTGCTGTAGAACACCGGGCTGCCCCCTCAACAATAAACCGTCTTCTCTCCCCTCCGTGTTTGGCTTCCTGCCAGTTGCCCATTTGCTTTACACCATCAATTTATATTCACTGAGATGGTGTAAGGTTCTAGAACAGCACTGATTATCAAATCTGCCTGCCAAACATATGAGCAGTAAAAGCTGGTCTTCCAGAGTCCTACATGTATCATCCAAGGGCCCAATCCTGCAAGCTCGCCCGACAGGGAGCAGTGCTCAGATCAGCCGAAGTCAACGGAGCCCTGAATTCACAGCAGCAAATGCCACTGCTAGGAAAAAGTGCTAGTGGGCTGAAGTCCTCGATGGCTTGACTTTCCTGCACAGAGTTTTAAAGGAGTGATTTTCAATAACCTTGCTGTGGCATAAGCTCTGGCGGAGTCATTGGAGAGAGCTCGTAGCTTTTGTCACCATATTTTGATTATTATTTCATTCAGCAGCAATTTGTCAGATGATACTATCTCTTCTGGTACATGTGACGCAGTTTTTAAAAAGCCTTTAGAATAGCCATGCAGTCACTCATTCCTTGCTAATTCCAAAAACAGAAAAGCCAAAAAGGTCTTGCCTTCTTACCCCCTCCCTCATCCGAAACAATCCAACATCAGAATTCAAAAAAAGTAAAAAATTTCGACACTTTTAAAAAAGACTTTAAAAGGACTACACAGGCTGATCTTTATTTGCCTTTAAAGTCTAAGAAGCATGCAGTTCTGGCTTCCAAACTTTCTACTTAATCATGAGGTCTAGGAATTTACTTATTTAAATGGAAGCTTATATTCTCAGAGGAAAGAAAAAAACATATTTACAGCTGGGATGGTTCTTTAGAAAGACACCAAATGCCATGAGAGCAGCATTCAGGAGAACTGAAAACACTGCATTAACAATGGATTTTAGCAAATTAATTAGCCTTGCCCATTTTAATTTATCTTTCACAATGCTCTAAGCTTGTGAGAATCAGCCACAATGGGTTTTGTTCATAAGTTACTTTGCATCTAAAAAGAATTAGAATATTTCATGCTTGCTTTTCCGTGTGGTCATATATTGGCAATCCTAATTTGAATGCTTTCACCTCATGTGCAATTAGTTCTCACTGAAGCCAATAGACGTCATCCATACGTAAGGAAAGTGGGATGGATCTTTAATGAGTGGGAAGTAAATGTAACAATGAAATAGCTAATGAAGAGGTTTTACAGAAACAATACAGCTTTCTGGATTTGAAACAAACCGGCAAAGATAAATACGTCTACCTACTCTTTACTTAAGAGCTATAACATTCGGCTCACTTAATGCATTCAGAAGTATTCATGCATTTTCCAAATGTTTCCTAGCTATATTAATCACATCTCAATCCTAAAATGAACTCTGTGCAAGAAGACTTATGCACATCCATAGTGTTATCTGGAAGATTACAGCCTTTATTGCTGACTATTTGTAAATAAGGATAAAAGTCAGCGTAGGCATCTCTTCAAATGCAGCTTTAAAATACCATATGTCCTTATGCTTGTGTTATGTGATGAAACCTGACAGATCAAAGGACCAGATTTCCCACTCTACATTGATTATTTACTATCATTCATTTTCATGCATTTTAATATGTGGTATCTACATTTAGGTTCTTGAGAGCCAGAGAGAATTCAAGCTGCAATACTTGGATCCAAACTCTGAACTTCACATAGCTTGGGGATCTGGCATTTTGGTTCAGCTTTCCCATTATGTAAACAACAATGTATGTCAGATGAAGTCCACACTGTCTTCAAGCCTGCTCAAGCTGTCTTACCCCTTTTCTCCTCTCCAATATATTCACCTTTTCCCCATCAAAAAAGGAAAAAAAAAAATCATTTCATGGCTAGAAATTCATAACAGATTTTGACTGCAGGCATCAATCCTTCAAATCACTGTGTAAGTCAGTGGCAGGCCATGTTGTCTTTCTAAACATAAACTAACAGGGTGACCTGATAGAGACAACAACAGGGCTTCTGACACCTCTTTTATTGCCCACTCATAAATTCATAAAGGGGTGTATACTATCACCAATTGGTAAGTTTGCTAGATAAACATCAACACCAATTTAATGGCTTGTGTACACGTTGTAAAACAGAGAATCTTTATACAAAGAAATCAGATAAATCAAACATGAACTGAATCTTAGAGGAAAGCAATTAAAGCTTTAAGGTAAAGTTGCTGAGGGAAGGCCCTGTATCACATTATAGTGTATAATAGAAAATGTGTTAACATGGAGCAGAGTATGTGAAATTAAATTAATTAGTAATATAAAGCAGCATGTCCATTGACAGATAAATAGATTAAACATAAGAGATAAATAACCCATTCAGAGATCTCAGCTCTTTTTTTTATCAAAGAGAAGAAATGAAAAAAGAAATCAAACTTCCTAAAAGACAGAGGTGATAAAAGCATAGCTAAAATAGACATTTTAAAGCCGACTTGTTCGCCCCAGGCTAGTGATTGAAAAGAAAAAGCATAGCCGGACCATAAAAAACCTATTGGACCATATTTCATTTGCTATAGTATATTTAAATGTTTCACTGCACACCAATTTAAATCTAGTGCCTTATAGGCTAGTATAAAATACCTCAAGCTGTACTACTTTCTGAGCAACTGTAAAGAACCTTTCTTTGAGAGACACTTCTTACAGATACCTCACATAGCCTTTCTTAGGGTTAGAATTATACTTAAGGCTAAATAGGCAAATTTTTTCTGCTTCTTTTCCCCCCTACTAAAACAAATACATGACTTTCTCTTAGGATTAAGGGCTGCTAGCACAATACAGACTGGAACAAGGGAGCTCCCAAACCCCACGCACAAAAGCTTAACAAGTTCTCTACATTCCAGACAGGACATTTGTTCCATGTTCAGCTCTCCATGTAAAGCCCAGTCTGGGGGTCTCCACTTGTATTTTCTGGCATGCAACTGGTGCAATTCAAGGAACCATTCAATTAATTGCATATAAAATCCATACCTGCCTGTTATTCTTCACTGTTTGCTTCTGTGTATCTCTCTTCTAAGCTTCTACCAATTTCCCAAAAATCTTTTCCACTTCCATCTGTGATGGCAACATACTGCTGACAGTTGAGCACTTCCGTCATTCCAATTTGCCTGATGAAAGACTCTGATAGCAGAGAACCTGGGACAATACTACTTCCCTCAGGTTATATTGTGGTTGCTTGTGGTCACCCAGCTGAACATCTCCCCTTTCTGAGGTAAATGTCTTTTGTAAGTTTTCTGGGATCCCCATGGACACATCAAGCATTTGCGAATTAGGACAAAATTGGACAAATTAGGACATCTTTGGTGGTCCAGACTCTAATTCAAGGATCTCAGGTTTTTGTCTATGGCACCCAAAATGCTGAAGTGTCATTTGCTCTCCACCACCTGAATTAGGTGAGCAGGGCAAAAGTTACTGTGTGAATTGACAAACACCTTGATGCCTATTCCAGTGTGGAACTTGCTATCCAGAGGAAAGTGAGTTTTGTTTTGGTGAAAGGGCTTCATTCCCACAGTAATAGGAGCCTACATGTTAGCCATCATAATACAAAATGCTTTTAAATCCTCCCTAAGGGAAATGTATTATCCACCATTTCTGTAAAAAAGGAGTGGGGGATGGGACGTAAAGGTAAGTTTTCTAGATATGTATCAAAATGAGCTCTTTCTCCAGCAGCCTCAAGAATGTGCATCATTGCTTTAATACAGATGGTTAGAATTTGTGTTAGTTAGATTTGGCTGGGTGCAACAGAAAAAATATAACTTGTAGCTCTTTCATAAAGCAGAATGCAAAGTCAGTATTCACCTGCTGGAAATTCTGACACTGCGGAGGGGCACTCGGTCAGGATATTAGTAACACATCCAAGGGTGAAGAGAGAGGGAACAGGACATACTTTGAATGAGTAAATCACACTAACATTACAACTCAAATTATAGAAGCATTTTGAGCAAGTTAGATACAGAAATTAAAGCTGCCCTGAAGCAGCTTTAATTTGCGTGACTGGGTGATTTGCTATCACTATGTAAGTGCCAAAGCCTCACTACATTTGGCAACACCACAGAAGTAACCTTCCCATACAGGCAAATCACTCACTAGTAATACCTGCACTGAATTTACCTGTGTAAGCATTTAAATATGAGGAGTGCATTTAAAGACAAATTCTGTCCTCATGAGCAGTGCCACAAATCTGCAGCAACTTACTACCAGTCCCTCTCTTCCTAATTTCTGGAAAAGGACTGCTAAAAATTGACCTTTCAGTTTATTTTAGACAGAACAGGTATTCCTCTTGTAAGACAGTATTTCCATTTGCTAAAGTTTGCTTTCTAAATTGATATTTAGTCTGCAGAATATCTGCCCAAGCCTCAATTATTTTGGAAAGTTTTAGCAAAAATGATTCAGCCATTTCTGAAAATGAAATTTAAAAAAATATTGGTATGTTGTTTCTTGCTATATTTAATTGAGGAGAATGTGCTTTGGAACAGAAGCATAACATTTGGAGAAGGGATGGCCCTGCTCTTGGGGATGTGCCTTTTGCCATCTCTTTGAAAATCCACCCACATTTGGCCAAGCTATAAACCTTTGAAAATTTTCAATTAGCACTAGTTTAGTAAAGACATTTAAGAGTTTGTCAGCTAAATTTTTCAAAGACTCCATCTGTACTGAACATGCTCCAGCCTGTACATGCTGGCATCTGCAGCACCCCCCACAGAAAAAGGGAGTGTGCACTGCTCCAGCTCTGAGCAGGACTTCCTTTGCAATGGTCCTTCTCCATTGCTGTGGACCTTCTGAGACCAGGGACTGCATACAGAATGCTGTCACCTGTTTCCTCTCCATCCCACATCTGTGTGGCAAGAGGCACCTCAAGAGAGTAATGTAAAGCAGTGTGGTATTTTTCTTTTAATGTTTGCCACCAATGTCTGCCATTACAAAAAGCCTTCAAAGGAGTTCATTAGTGGGAGGCTCTTCTTTTGCAATGAAAGGGGAGCTAAGTCAGGTCGCAGCTCTTCATCCAGCCTCTATCACCTATCTCATCAGCCCTGATATTTCTTGTTCCTTCATCTTTTCACTCACTCCACTTCAATCCCAGGGTCCAAGTCCATCACTTGCCTCCTACCAGTTCATTCCTACTAGCCTAATTAATTCACAGACACCTTCCCCAAGTGCTCCAATTCTACTCCTTTACAACTGGAGTCTCCTCATTTCCCAGGGTACTGTCATCCTCCTTACTCAGCCACCCCTCTTCATCTCTGCCTTTGTTTCATGGTATCTGTCAGTGTGACACAAACTCCATCCTTCACTCTCTTGGACAGCTTTGGATGCCTCTGTACTTAATTCTGGCAGCTTCCTCCATCAACAGTCTTGGGTATCAGAAGGAATTGTAGGTATGGGATAATAGTTCATTGTTTCAATGCCTGGCTATGACTCTCAGATACTTGGAAACAGCCTTGCAATAGTACATCTAGTACCTCTACAGCATGAGTGCAGTTTCACAAGCACAAGGTGGTGTGGGATTCATGATTCTGGCAATTTAAGATTAAATTTCTGAAGGTTTAGCTATCCAAACCCACAAAGACTTCAGTAAGCATCTGTGAATTGTAATTTTTGCTAACACTTAGCTGTGGATAAATTGTTATATTTTTATAGGGAAAGCAAAAACACACTCCTAACACTTTTTCCCCCCTATATACTTTGTCTTAAATTTTTCTCAATGTTTTAGCTGTCTTTTACAGGTCCTAAACAGGACATTGAGAATGAGTTCATGATGCTGTTTTGAAGTTATTGGTATGCCCTGTATTTCAGAATCAGAAATTAATGTTTTAAATCCTAAGATAGGTGATGTCTATAGGTATGGCCTTTTACTTCAAGAAAATTACTTCAAAACAGAGTTAATGATACATGTAATATAAATGCTTAATGTGTCAGGTGATTGTAGGACATTTTAACTGGATCAAGTATTTAATTTTGTGAATATCTTTATAGTATCTCTAAGCTGTCTGAAAAGTTTAGGTTGTTTGTCTCACACTGAAAAATTTTTGTGAACTGATATAATTTTCTCTGTTTACTTTCCTTGCTTTTCCATCAGCTCTACTGGTCAGAGCAAATACAAATTAACTTCATTAGTCAAAGCAGTTAAGATAGTTCTTGATGTTAGAAAAATTTTTAGTAAGATAATTCTTTAATCTTCGTAAGAAGAGTACTGTTACTTTAATTATCTAACACAACATTTTGTCTCAGAAGTGTTGTATCCATTGCACTGCATTTTATAGATCACTAAGCAGCATTAATTGAAGCCCAATTCCTCCAATTTGACTATAGGAAGACTGTAAACAAAATGGGTTTTCTATTGAAGGAAAGAGAAGATGAAGGCCAAAAGAACAATAAAAATGTACTTTGCAAAATTATCATATTCCCTTTTTGCAATTCATGACAACATGGAAAGCTTGAAAGCTGAGCTTTGTGTATCTACCAACTCCACAAACCTGCAAAGCTTCTGGCCTCTTAGTCTTCTACCTGTATAATTATAATGCTCAAAGATTACCATGGCCTGAAATGGCCTAACTGATCTGGAAAAGTCATGGAAAAGATTTTAATTTGGCGGGATTTTGTTGGAATGGCTGCACATACAAGTAAAGACACCTCACATTTTTCTGGGTTCTGCATTAAGATTATAACATGGATTCCAGGAAATAATTTCTGACTTCCTTCCTGAAAGTCTGTGTGGCATCTGATCATAGGAAAGAGTCCATTAGACTAGGAACAAAAGGTTTGACAGAATCAAAGTGTTTGTTTCTTGTGGTCGGCTCATGTGCTGCAAACAGGACAGGGTTACACAGTAACACCCAGCACAAAGTTCTGGAGTTCCAGACCTAGTGGGCTATGCAAGCTGACAGAAAATTGTCTATTTAGGTTTTATTTCTCTTCGAGGCTGGTGTGCTTATAAGATGGGACCAATGCTGTACATTAGTTTGTCCACTCTGAACACTCTGCTTTTCATACACTTACATTTTGAGGAATTCCAGGAAAATGAAGGAAACAAACCAAGAAAATGAGACGCTTAACTGACAGATTAAGATTTTTACAACAAACAAACAAACAAAGAAACAAACCACCAAGTAGATCTCTCAAATCTAATGAAAAACTAAAAACCAAGGAAGAAAAATCAACTCAGATAGAAAAATAGTTCTATCAAAAGTTATGCTTTCTAATAAGTCTTTTGTAAATTTTTTTACACAGTATTGCAATTAAAAAAACCACATCAGTGTCATAGTGTGATAAAATACTGAGTTAGCTTTTTAGGCATTAAATTCCCTCAAAATTGCCTCTCTATATGTTTGTAAAACAGAAATCCACATTTGCTGAAGTACAAGGCCTTTTTGCTTAGGAAGTTGGCACTTGGAAAATGAATCTTCTTGGCACTTGAAAGATAAAAACTGTCTGCTGTAGAAAATGGCTTGGATCTTGAGCACTGAAGGAAGTTTTTAAAGCTTCACTGAAAAGAAAGCTTTTTAAAGCATAGTTTGATAACTCGTGCAATCTCTGCATTGCGTGTCTGCATGGAAATCCCCAGCTTTTTCAGCAGCTTGGAAAAGAATTTAAAAGTCATACAAAATTATACTGAGAAAAGTCAAGGTCTGAAGCCCTGTCTTCCTCCCATTAGATTTAATAGAGAATAAAAATAAATCCTATTGTTTGTCCCCTTGTCAAAGACAAGTCTGGGAATGAGATGTGGAAACTAAACCGTGCTTTCAAGCTTAAAGGTAGTGCTTTTAGGTCAGGGCTCTGGCGCATCAGCAAGTCATTGTAGGAAATGCAAATTGCCACTTTGCATTGCAGTAACCTTTCTGTTGATAGGGGACTTCTGTCTCCAGGGCTGACGACCTGGCAAATTTCACGTGCATTAAAAAAAAAAATCACACAAAAAATTAAACAAAACCAGAGTTGAGTAAAAACACATCAGTGTAGAGGCACTATTTAAAGAGGAATTTGGACCTTCTGTGATTTATTTTAAGTGCTTTTCTTTTTCCACTCAATACATTAAAGGGACATGATCAAGGCTAAAGACACTAAAATTAGACCTGCCAGCTGTGTTTTGGTTTGTGAGTATTCACAGGTCACGTTGTCCCTGTGCATTCACTGTCTGAGCCATTCCCTGAAGGAGGCAAAACACTGGAACGTAAAGGAATTCTGATACCCTTTATGTACTTCAGCATAGTCTCTGCCCTCCTCAGAGCAAATTAGACAGACAAAAAGAAGCCAGCAGACACATACTTCTGATCTTGGAAAAAGCATAGGGCTCTTGGATTGTTATTTTATCCTTAGCATCCATGATTGATTTTTCATTTTGGGAAAATAATAGGTTTTAAAAGTTTATACAGGAAAAAATACATTAATATGCTGAAACATATTTGATTTTGGGTTAACTGTGTTATCTTTTACAATTTCTGAAAATATCTAACCCTTCCATAATCCTACCAATGCAAGCTGAGTTTTTGTGTCTTAAATCATTCATTAGTCTGCCAATTTTCCACCTAATAGCTCAGCTAATTACTGAAAGGCAGCTCTAGATAGTTTGCAATTGCTCTATAAAACTTACTATTAAAATTTCAAGGGGCAGTTTATCCAAGAGGCATTAACTTGACCTGTAATTTTCAGGTGGTGCAATCCTAACTGATTTGCTTTCACAGGTCAAGTAGTACACATAACTGTATAGTTTGGCTGTATTTTTAATCTTTGCATGTACAAAATAAAGAATTTTGAGTTGAGAACCTCAAAATGAGATGCAGTTTTGGATAGTTTGTCCTTATAAACCTGCCAGATGATCTCTGCTTTTGTCAGAGCACTCATCCAATCGAGTCAGTCAAATAGACATGGGTGTGTTATTGCCCTGTAATTAAGAGTTGAGAAAAATCTGTAATTTTCAAAGTACTAATTGAAAATGCATGTGGAAATGTTACACAGAAAGCTAAATTTAATAATGTTAAAAGCAGCACTCTTTTCAAAAAGAGGTCCATATTTTGAATCAGAGTAAGTCTTCAGGAGAGCCAACTTTTTAAAATAAAAATGCAGCAGTTTAAGCTCAAGTAAACCCTGGAAAACATCAGGTCAAAAGCAGCAGTGTTAACAGGATTCTTTATATTGTCTCTCTCCCACAACCCCAAGATGAAGAAAGCAGTCGCATAGAATCAGAACAGCTCCAGCTCCCTCCTCCCTGGAATAATAGTCTCAGTACTTTCTTCTGTAAAACTGGCTCACAGGTGACAACACTGCAGAAATGCATAATACTCTCCAAATACACTTAATTAAATTTGAAGGTGGGGGGTGGATGCTGCACTGTAACCTGCAATACTCCTCCTCTAGCCCCTTTCAATTCCCCTTTAGTCTTCTGGGCATCTAAAAAGTTCTCACTCAATGCAGATAGACCTCTGGTGTCAAACAATATGGAATTTGTGGCATGAGTACACAAGGGAATAATTCATTACAGAACAGGAAAGACATAAACAGGGATACATCACAGACAAAGAAAAAAATTTGAAGATAATGTAACAACTTTCTTTGTTGATTTGCTTTCCTCTCCTGTCCGCTGTTTAAATTTGGAATATATATATCAAGGCAAAAGGAGTTATAGCTTAGTTACTAAAATATTTGCAAATCATGCCCACTCAGAAAGACAACAACTCAGAGTTCTTAAATCAGTATGTACTTAGGTGCAAGAGAAAACAATCAAATTGCCAAGAAAGAGATAAGAATCCCTCTACCATCATTTAATCTTTTCCTTTCCAGGGTCTAACCCTTTGGAGTCCAGAAAACAAAGTGGTCAGGGCCCATGAAGCTGGTGAGGAATCACTCTGGGGGGTAGAGAGGTGTACGTGACTGAGATTCTTTCCCATTTCCATCCAAAGATTTAAGTAAATCCATGGTAACATCAGGGTGATATTTTACAGCCATAGAATGACTATATTTTGTAACACTAGAAAGCCATAGAAAAAATACAGCTCAAATACTGCTTAAGGAAACAATGGAAAATGAAATCTAAGGAATCCAGCATATTTTTATTATCTGTGCTGTGTTGTACAATTTGTGTAATAAGGGTGAGTTTTTATGATTTTTCTCTTGCCATTTAACTTCAATTCTGAAGCTATATAGTTTTTGAAACAGCAAATTCTTGATTAGTGTGCAGTGATGATGCAAAATTATAAGTGTGAATTAAGGCAATATTATGCTACATTCATGTACTTATCAGGAAGCATAATACACAAGTCTGGTGGCAATTACTCAGCCACTGGAACGACCTCACTAGTTTAATATGCTGAGAGTTGCTGTATAAAGTGAGAAAACAAGTGTATCAGCATGCATTAACCGTGTTTTGCTGTAATCATAAGCAAGTTTTGCTAATATGTATTAACACAAGGCAACTTTAAAAAAATGTAGATGCCAAGTGTAAAAAAGTTGATATACAATGTATATTACAAAGTAACAGTAGTAAAATGAGATCTAGCATTTTGTTTTTCCATAGATTATCTTGCTGAAGATATTAAAAACAACCAACCAAACAAAAAAGATCCCACCACACCACACAACAAACACACAAAACACACAACAAAAATCTCTTATTTTGGCTATTCAGTTGTTCGCATGTACATATGCTAATGTAAACATTTCCTGTGTGTTCCTGTGCATATATCTATACATACACAAGGAATACAGCATATATTTTTATATATACATATATTGTCACATATAAACACATATGCTCCAGAGCTTTCCTTTTAGTGTTTTTCTTGAATCTTTACATGAATAATATCCAGCATCATGGACCTTGAACACTGATGACTCTGGTTAACGCTTTTATCCTTTGCTTGAAATTACAGGATCAGTCTAGCCAGAATTTATGAGAACCAGACCCCAGACCTCACATAGCTCACATATTAGACCATTAGGTATCTAACTACCTCTGAACAATTTCAATGCATTATCTTGCCTTCTCCCTGGGGCACAAACTTCACTCGTCCATACTTTTAATATATTTTGTCTGCATGAAGCAGATCGAGTTATTACATGCCAGCAGATCACGACTCACAGAAAGCTCATTGCTCTACAGTGATGCAACTAATATCTCTCCCTTCGCCATTCTGAAACAGTGCAGTAAAGGAATGGTCAGTGGTGTAATTTCCACTAAATTAATTAAGAATGTATTGAATGCAGATTTGCTATTTATGCTTGCAGATGGGCTAATTAAATATTTCCACCCTGAAATATATTTGTGTGTGCATATATATGCTGATATACCACTATCCATATTGACATAGCTAAACAGAATAATTTTTCAAATTGCTTAGAATGCTCACTGTTGCACTTCACATAGTGTCCTTCTGCTGAGAGACGTTTAACACTTAATTTTCAAAGACAATGTAAAATCAGGGTGTTGTTGCCAAACATACCTTTGCACTATTGGACTGGAGTGGTTTTGTTTTGGGGTTTTTTTGATTGAAATATAACATAAAGTAAGATTAGAAATCAATTGACCTGTGAACTCTCTGAACCTTTTACCTGGGTTGGAAGGCCATTATGTTCTTTTCTTTCATTAGCTTTTTGTTGGAGCAAGGCTGAACAGGAAACAAGGGTGATCCTGTCTCGTCCCTAGAGGCTGTTCATCAGCTGGCTCAGTTTACAGCAATAAAAAAAAAAAATTGGAAACATATAACAAGTCAGAAACCTAACATTTTTCTTTAAACATTTTGATCAGCATTACAATACTAATATTAACAGCAGAGGACAATAGGGGAATTGCACTCTTTTTGGAATTCCTCTTCTGCAAAATGGTATGCATGTATTTTCCCTGCACTAAAGTACCTGCTTTTATACCCCAGGTCTAGCTGACAAAGTGATTTTAGTTTGGATCATTTAATTAGTTTCCTTCATGGCTTTCATTCTCGATGAACAGAGGATTACTCACAACAATTCTGTATTTCAAATTTAAATTTCTTCTTAAAAAACAGAAGTGAAAATCTTGTTTCTCCTTTCCAAAGCAGTTTGAAGCCCTATTCTGCAAAGTGCTCAGTGTCTTGACAGAGATGCTTAGCACCAGAGCAACCGCAAGAGAAACAGGGATACTCGGCACCTCAGGGAAGGCGCTTCACACTCCACAGGATTGGACACTTAATTCCTAACTAAAACAAACTCCATCAAAAGGTCATCAGTCCTGGAGACTAAAACAGTTTTGATGAAGTCCAGTCTCCCAGTCTGTTGACAAGTGTCTCAATTATTTTCAACAGCTCTTGGTGTCTACATCAGAAGAATGCAGAGCAATCATCAGGCTGAGGTAACCACAGGTCCCTCTGTGAGAATCTGCAGAACACGCACTCTGAGCAGCGCTTCAAGACAGCTATTATTTTTCCACCTGAGGTAGGAATAACTAATGATATAACCAAGTTATCAGCTACACGTTTTGACATACCGGCAGTGCATGAACTAATGCCTTGTAACTGCAATGCAAGAAGAAATAGCCCCTCAGGATAAATTCTTTGGAAGTCTATGTGAGCAAAGCGATGAAATGTCTGCATGGAAAAATCTAGAACTTTTAAGTAGGACTGGCTAGGACTTAACTCTGATAAATTTTCCAGTGTGCTATACTACTTGAACAGGGTAAAGCTAATCTGGTACTGATTGATGAGTCTTTGCTGATTTGCCCTAACATCTAGATTAATTAAAGATGCAAGCCGTAGTGAAAAAATTACCATACCCTTCCTCTTTGCACTCCTCTGGTCTTGATGACCAATACCATATACCTGTGTTATATATATATATGTGTGTATATATATATATACATATGCACAGTATGCGCACCATACATACACATCTAGGATACCTCAGGCTTTTTTTTCCATCACTGATTTTTCCATCACAAGACCACTGCTTGCCCACAGATCCCTTGCTCAAAACTGTACCTCTCCCTCATCAGAAAGTTGCCAGGTAGAGGTTTAGCAGTAAACCTGTCTTTCAGAAATCTAGCTTCATTCGTTCCTATCTTTCTCTCCAATTACTTCCCCAATACAGCTCTCCAAGTGCCAGAAACCACACAGATTTTGGGGTTACCACTACAGAAAATTCCCATTATTCTTAGTACCTTGGCATTCTTGGGAATGCTCCTGAATGCCTAGGCTATTGTTGACAAGTGGGTCCAAATGATATGTGCTACTTTTGCATTTACAGCTTAGCTCACACTGATGTGACGGGAGGCAAACCTTCTCTCAGTTTCTTGAAAGCAATATACTAACAGTGAAGGGAGGCAATGCACCTTCCTGAAGAAAGTTCTTCCAAGCCTGCAGAATATGCAAGAATTAGGTGCTCTCTAAAAACAGCTGTGGGGCTCCCTTTCTGAAATGAAATTCATTTTGGCACATAGTTTAAAAAGCACAACAAAACAAACCAAATAAAATTCAAACACCAACTTTCCCCGAGTGTAAAACATAATGAATGAGAAAATAACAAATGAAATTAAGACACACAAAAAAGCATTATTATTCACAGAATCACAGAATGGTTGAAGTGGGAAAGGACATGTGGAGGTTATCTGGTCTGACCCCTATGCTCAGTCAGGGTCACCTAGAGCTGGTTTTGCAGAACCAGATCCAGATGAATTTTGAATACCTCCAAGGATGGAGACTCCACAACCTCCCTGGGCAATTTATGCATGTTCTCAGTCACCCTCACAGAGTGTTTCCTGTGTTGCAGTTTGTGCCTGTTGTCTCTGGTCCTGTTCCTGGGAGCCACTGAGAAGAAAGTGGCTCTCCTTGTTTTAGCACCTTCCTTCAGCTATTTCTATACATTGGTGAGATTCCCCCTGAGCTTCTTCTTCTCTAGGCTAAAGAGTCCCAGCTCTTTTAGCCTTTCTTTGTATAGAGCAAGATGCTCCAGTCACTTAATCATCGTCATGGCCCTTCATTGGATTTTCTCCACTATGTACTGGAATCATAACTCAAAATGTAATCCAGCAAACATAGCTCAAAAGATGTTAACTACTGTGGTATTTTCACCATCTCTCATGTTCTCATATGAGACATATGAGACAATGGGCCCTGGCAATATTGTCTCCAATGTGGTGTCTAAAGGAAGGTATGGAAAGCTCAGTAAAGGATCTCTATTGACTAGACTCAGTATCCCACATCAGAAGAAAAAAAAAATGTAGCACTGCTCTTTACAGTTTTTTCTAATACTTGATGTTGGTTAGGTGAAAAATTATTTCTAAGGGATTTTGAACAGATATACCACTAGTGGAAACTATTCACAGGTATGCATTTTGTCCTCGCTAGCACTCATTTTAAGCTCAGAAAACTCATTTGACACCACAAAAGAGGACATGAATGAAGGACATACAGACAGACTCAAAAAAAGGAGAGATGACACTATTAGCTGCTCAATAATTTATTTCTACTGTTTTCAGTGCTATGTCAACTGCTTATGGCATGTGCTGAGGAGATGACTGAGGGTTGTGATGGATATCAGCATCCATGAGAGCTCCCAGAAACTTAACCCAGGAAGACTATTTTCCCCATGGCAAAAGAGGTTGATTATGAGAAAATTAAATGAAGTCTCGATGCTAACTCTCAGGACATGCTTCTTGCTGCAGAAGGTTGCCTGCAATCTATTTTCACTTGCTTGAGCTCAGGTTTTTGAAAGCGCAAGAATTAATCCTAGACCTGTGGTCTTAATATTTATACAAGAAGCATATTGTCCCTAGCTATAGTGGCATTGTAGACCTTTTAACTTCCCAAGGCCTCTGTGCATGTGACCCTGCATGTCAGGTCACTGCAGAACAAGAAAAAGGGGAAGAGTTGGGTGGGAGGCATGTAGCCCCTCACATAACAGCAGAGAGTCCATGTACCGATATGGCTCTGTCAGGGCCCTTTTGATTGCTAGATTTACACTTCTAAAGAGCAGCTTGGTGTAACAGTTTCTCTCCCACTCCACGATTTCCCATGGCCCAGGCTACAGCTAACTGTCTACAGGCCTGTCTGGCACAAGGGATCATGAAGCAGAACAGAAATTGTGTGGCCCAAAAGTAAAGCTGCAAGTGCATGACTTGTTTTCTGAAAATACATGGGACAGTGTGAAAGAAGTCAGACAAATGTCTCTTTCTCAGTGTTTAAGACTTGGCAGGTCTGCTAGCTGTAGAGCTCAGCAGCCTATGTAGCAACTTCTCTTTGCCATCCAAGTTCAGTTGATTATTCACTGCAAGGCAGCCAAAAAAAAAGAATGGCGATAGAGGGCAATGAAGTCATATTGCTCCCCCTCCAACAGATTTCAACTTGATCTCCCATATCCATATTTGGATTTCAATGGGACTCTCTACAAGTGCTGTGGATTCTGACATACAACTGCAGACAGATTTTTCTATATTTAAATTTGCTGTGTAAAAAACAAAGGCAGCAATATGAGCTACTTTCATTCATTGAAATATAAATAGACATGTATCACAACAACAACTACAGAGATCATAAAAATTACAACATACATTTGCCTAAGTAAATTATTTATTCATCTGAGGTACTTTCCAAACCAAGATTTTTCAGGGAAGTGAAGTTCAGAAATTTGTGCTCTAATGATATTAAAGCCTTTTTTGAGCTGTTGGAATTGTTCAAATTGCTTTTGTCTGTTGCTATCACAGTTGTTATACTGTTAATATAATTTCCAGTTTATTTCAGAATTTCTGGCTTTTATAATTACAATTAAGTTTGTTTTGCATAGATTTTGCCCCAATTGACCACCTCAGATTAGAGCATGACTTAATGTATTATTTCTGTTACATCTGTAGTTTGGAGGACAAAGGAATTCACAGAGAATGCCCACAGTATTTTTCAGTTTCTGTTCAGGGTACTTATTTCTTGACAGTGCAATGCACCTGTTTTGATAATCTACCCTTGGAAGTTAATGGAGCCTGTGAATTTCCAGATGTGGGAAAGAAGGCTGTGTAGTCAACAGACCTCTATACTGACAGTCTGATGAGACTTTCTATTGATCTGTTATCCTGAGACCCCAATTCACAATTCCTGCATGATCTCTTATTGCATGATTTGTTTCTGTTGATCGTCTGGGTTTACACAACAGCACTGGTGAAAAATACCCAAAATCCTATCTCATTTACATTTGATTATATTAAAGACACCAATATGCCACTAGAATTCTCATCAACTGCACGAAAGTAGGAGGTGGAAATTTAGCAATTCTGAAATTACTGATTCTTTTGAGGAGTGAACCTTTTTGAAGCTGGAAAAAATATTTTGATGGTAGAGGTGCAAGGGAAATATTAATTTTCAGAGAGAAGAATCTGTAGAAATGCTGATGGGTGAAAGTTCCACCTGGACCCCCAAAAACTGCTGGGCAGATAATTCTGAGTCCCACAAAACAACCAGAAGTGAGGGAAAATAAGAACAGTTTATTTTGGGGCAAGAAGGACAATGAAAAAGGGACGAATAAATGTATTCTATTGTCCAGTTTTCTCAATTCATGACATGCCAGCCTGGAAAAAAAATGTTAATATTTTTCTCTTTTTTAATGTGCTGGTGGAAAGTCAGCATGACATTTTCCCTCAGTGTTGTCTAAGATCAGGCACCTGAGCTCATCTTTGATCCTTCATTATTCTTAACCATTGTAGTTCAAGGTTCCTAACAAAGATTCATCATTACATTCAGTGCTGCACAAATCTGTGTAAAGACAAAGACTCAACAACATCTTTGCTGTTATCAAATCAGCAGTCTGATTTTCTTAGTTACTAGGCACTGCCATATACTATGGATTTTGTGAGAGACGTGGATTGAGCCTTAAGGAAATCAGGTGGGACATTTTGCAATTTTTTTCCCCAACAAAATTTTAAAGAAAGTTCTTCCCACTTTATCTGACTGAAAAGGTGTTAAGGGCCAAAATTCTATTATGATTACTGGCATTCCTTGGTGAAGTCTGCAAAAAACTTGAAAATTATAAAGTACAAATGTTAACCACAATGTCCTTGCCAAGTCCCCATTGCCTATCTAAGTTTCCTCCTACAACTTCACAGGGTGTTGTTGTGTTTACCCTTGCTTCTGCACTATGTTGTTTAGTTCTTTTAGGGCTTTGTTAAGAGTGGAAGGCATCACAGAAGTATCTGCACTTAAGTGGTGAGTGAAGATTCCTGCACTGTACTGTACTGTACCATGCTAGCTCATGATGGTTCCTGCAGTTAGGGAAGTTAACAAGATGCAGAATTTCATGGTTGGGTTTTTTTTTAAATGTGTTATTTTTGTTGTGTTAGACCTAAAACTCAGCAGCAATTGGACTGGGAAAATGTCACTTCTTTGCACCAGGAAAACACCCATTGCATATACAAAACATGATACAGTCTTTAATTGTATGAATACATAAAATTTTCTCTCCTTCCAGTGAAAGGATACAAACTTCATTCACCACAAAGCTGATAGAGAGTGGAACTGAGAATAAAGTATCTGGCATTCTCTACTTTCAAAGTCCTTCACTTAGCAACCTATAAAGCATTTTTTGAGCCTAGCTATTGTCTGTATGTGAGGTCATAACACTACACCAGGCAAATCTGAAGTTGTATTTAGTTTTTGAATATGCAAAAGTATGCTATATAGCTGGTTAATGAGAGAATTTTGCTCTTGTCTCAGAGATTTCTGAAAACCCCACTTGCAATGTTTCTGTAACAAAAGATTGCATTCTAAACTCCATGCTGCTGCCATAGCCCAAACTTCATAAATGTTCAGTTTTAGCAGTTCTTTAATTTTGGCAACTGCCTTCAGGGATCCAGTATATGAAATATCTGTTTTCCTTACAAAAATGTTTTTAAAAAAGGCTGAGCTATCTTCCCTCAGCCCATGGTATGCAACCGAAGTATAAATATTTCACTTGATATTTGTTATCTTTTTTGATGGCTTAGAAACTTTAAGACAAGTTATCTAAATAACTCCAGTGTTATATTCCTATCTCAAGTCTTACTTCTCTAATACTTATCACACTGAGTACTCTACAGCTTTCTATCCTTTTCTTCATCCAGAGGAAGATTTATCTTTACTGCTCATCAAAAAAAAATTCTCCCCTCAAAATAGCAATATGTCTGTTAAATACATATATAATAGAAGTAGCCTTTGTAGAAATCTAACATACTACGTGTTGATATAGCGCTGATCCAGGGATTCATTGAAAAGAATTTCCCTATTCACTTTCCATGTAAATATTTGAAGATGGGGCCTCCTTACAAATTTGTCAAGACTTCCAAAGTCATGCTGCACTGCTTGTGCACGTATCTTTATCTTGTATTTCTGCCCTGATACTGACTTGAAGTTGAATCAAATCAGTGAATCTTTCACTCAGTGCCTGCACTGAGTGACCTATGTGAAAATAACTTCAAATCCATTCCCATGGCCAGGTTTAGAACCAACCATGATGTCAATGGATGACTTTTCAACAGTGCTCACCACCTTCACTGAGCTCTTAAAATCCTGGGCTCTGTGCACAAATGTTTGCCTTGCATACCCTGCCCACAATCCTGCTGACACATTTGCTGTCTGTCTCAGCCGAAAGCACTGAAGAGCATTCCAGCAGAGTAACTTGCAAGACAGGTTTGATGCTAGACCCTGTGGAAAGGCTTGATTCCCTCTTTCATTTGAATGACTCTTGTTGCTGTTTAAGCAGAGAGATGTCAGTTTTTAGGCATCTCTGACATGTTCAAGGGCAACTTAATTAAAATATTTATCTGTTAAACCAAAAACTCTTGCCAAAATCCAAGCCTACCCTTTCCATACTGAAAGGTTGTGATTATCTTTGTTGGCTTTAGTTCTCAAGGATGACTCTCCGTTAGCTTTTTTTGAGACTTGGATCAAGTTTCAAGTATATAAATCATGTCAAAAGACTGCATAATTTATTTTATTTGTATGAGACATGCATGAGAAGTCATATCAGAAAACTCCCCATTACCATTAATGAATCACATATGTGTGTCTATATATATATATAGGTCAAGCTTAGTCTGTGAACCAAAGGACACACCAATTTTGAAATCCATGCCAATTGCATACATAGATTCCATAGGTTTGACTTTGTTCCTTCTGATCAGGAAGTGAGTAGAAACTCTTGAAGGGCTAAACAACTTTTAAACTGCTCTGAGGAAAGTAAACCAAAGCCATTCTGGTGAAACCAAATGATCTGACAGCATTAAATTCCATAGAAGTGCTGCCCTGCTGGTTTTGGTTTTTTTCCCTGTGGCTCAGACACTAACCTTAGTGCTTTTCATTTATGGCATTGTAGTAGCTACTCAGATACTCCAGTTTGTTGTCTTCTAACATAGGCCAAAAAAAGAAAGTTAATGTTTCTGTATAGGCAAAACCCTCAACCAAGGTACCATGTAAGATGCTGTTAAGTTGATTGAGCAGTTGGGGTTTTTGATATGTATCCCAGATATTTCATCAGTATGGCAGCACCTTACGTTACACTGTCTCTGAAGATCTTGGATCAGTCCCACCTGGTCATATCCTAAGCTTGGAGACCTCAGTCTTGAAGTACCTCTCATCACACAATGAACATTAATGATTTTATGACCTAAAGTTTCGTCTTTCATGTAATTTAAGCAAGATACATAGGCAAACTGCTAACATCTGTTATCAATACACTGTATTTAGGGGCTTGGGTTTATCATACATACAGCTTCTCTAACAGTACACATGGTGATATTCCTAACAGCATACAGTCAACAACAGTCATTTAAGCTACATACACAGATAAATACATCTGTCTATCATTTGTACAGCTGTCAATTAGTTTCAGAATAGCCTATAGAAAGAACACTAAAAAGGAATGGTAGCCTCAATTAAAAAAAGAAATCTATTTCTTTAATTATTTTATTGTCAAAGTCATTTGCATCTACCCGGAAAATTATGTTTTGCATAACATGGGCAAACAAAATGGATGCTTCTCTACTCTAAACCTTCACAGAACAAATCAATCTGGATTTACATCCCAAACTGGTCAGGCACAATGATGTAGGACAGTGCTGCCTAACCAAAGGGTCATGATGCCAACTGAGGCCATAGTGTTTCTGAGATGGGACACAAATCTAGCTGACGTCCAGTAGCAGAAATGGTGTTTGCAACTGGAGGTAAGGTCATGAGGCTAGAAGGTAAAATGGTATAAAAATCATCTATAACAGTGAAGCCATACTCTTGCTGGACCTCCTTTCTCTGATATTCACTCAAACAGTTAAAAATCTGGCTGGTTTACCATCAATACACAGGAAAGAAAGGGTTTCTTAAATATAGGGATGATCTCTGCTCTCAGCAAATTAATATTTAACTTTGGTTTTAGAAACACAACTAAAAGCAAAAGAAAACTTAAATATCTCTAAACCCTTTTGTGTAGCATTCCTTTCCACCAAACAGTTTATTCACATATCTACTTATTTCTACAATCAGCCACAGAAAATATTTTCTGGTAATATTTTAAGTGCTTCAGAAAGTCAGGTGGGATTTTTAGATAAAGACTTTCACTCATGCTAACCCACTGTCAAAAGTAATTTTAAATCTTTCTTGAAGTTTCTACACAGTTAAAAGATGAAGTCTGTCATTTGCTGGAAAATTGTAACAACTCTTTTAGGTTTTTTGGTACAGATATTACAAATACTGATTAAAAAACAATAAAAAAACCCTGAAGGTGCGGACAGTTAACATAAACAAACTTAACTGCAATATAATATGACAAGAATTAACATCTGTCTCTTTTTGGTGACATGAATTGGTTTTTTAAAGCTTGATTTCTGGATGTTGGCTAGAAGCCAAAAAATGAAAAAATGCCCGGCATTCTTCTGCATGGTTGGTTTCTGGAGGAGTCACCTAAGCATCAATAAGTGTCAGAGGAAATAAAAGGATTTCCATTTCAGGAAAAATTGGGTCCAAAAATTTGTTCTCGGTGCATAGGCATGGTGAAGATGAGGTGACTTTTGCATTCCCTGATTCCAGGAGCTGTCAGGGGCTACAAGTGCAGTATGAAACAGTATGAACTGGAGGACTCCCAGAGTTGCTGTAAATCTACTGGCTGATAACAGACTCTTCAGAAGTACATCTAGAAATCAATGAAGCACATACGTGCTCAGGATGTAGCTTGATATGTGCATGCCCAGTTTAGGGGTCTCTACTAATCTTAGTGTTAGCTCCTCACTGCACAGTGACCATTGTATTGTGCTTACATAGGACCCACTTTCCAACTTGCTTTTGAGATTGAGTTTGAAACTGATTCTAAAGATGCATAAAACAATTTTGTAGGGGCATCTGTGAATTTATACACAGCAACTAATGAAAACAATATTGTTATCCAGCCCCTGCAGGCACTGATTCCTTCAGAGCTAAATTCAGTAAAGTTGGAAATCAACATTTTAAAGGTGCCTTTTGTGAAGTTCAGAAAACGCAGGTCCTTAATTTCTGAGCAGAAGTAGGAGCCTAGGCTGAACACACCAGGATAAAAAGTCAGTGCTCTTAAGTCTGCACATTAGGCTTGCCAGCAAAAGCTGGATTTCTTTGGACTTATGTCATTAGCATCAAGTGAAGGCTTGCCACTCAAATATTCCTGTGGCCAGGGCACAGGGACAGAGGACACAGATGCCCTGCTGGACTGAGAGATGGCATTGGAAAAAGCTGCTCAAAGGAGAACTGATGTTTGCAGGGCCAGGAAAAGCCTCTGGCTAATGCAACACAAGTGGTGGCAATGCAGGGGAGGTGAAAAAAGACCCATTCACTTGGGAAGAAAAGAGGCTCAGTAATGTTCCCTTCTGGGAATGCTTCTGGACTGCACAAGATACTTCTGCATAGAAAAACACAACATGTGCTTACCAGTTATGGTAAAACATACGCCAATTTCATTTTTATAATCTTTCCTAAATGTCTGTCCCTATATCTACAGTACCAAGATTTATAAATTATAAAGACAGAAAAAAGATCTCATTTATCTGCACATATTTATTAACACTAGGATTTTACCTAGTTTTCAGCTATTGGCTGAAAACCTGTATTTAATTTTTATTCAAGATGGATTCTCATATGACCACTACAGTGTGGTCTGGTCACTGGTGTAGTCTTGGGCCATCTACACAATTAACTGTCCCTCACTGCACATCAGTGGCATGTTAAGTTTTTCCTAACAACCTATGTGGATGCATATAACTTTACTACAATATATGAAACATGTCCAATAAAAGGAACATTGATGGGTACTTTAGTTCTCCACTGCATCAAGATTTCATACAGGCTGGATCAAGAAGAAAGAGAATTTGATCACTGAAGCAACTACATCCTCCAAGCCTTTCCCAACAGTCTATATCCATAGTAAAAACAGAGAAATCAAAATAAATTAGATCTGAAAGCTGATGCACAAGCTCAAGAGTGAAAGAAAATAAGATATTTATTGTGTTAATTATTTAAATATATTCACTATATTGGCCACATCACAGTTAGTAGGGCTGAAAGCAAGGATGCCCAAGTTTAAAAAAAAACAAAACGCAAAAACTTACAGAGATCAACATACCTCCCTGAGTCTGCTATGTATCCCAGATTTCTGGGTTTGAGGTGATACTGATACACAGTTTTGGATATAGTTACATAAATTAGATCTCAAATCAAAATGCTTTCTTTTCATTGTTTTCCTTTCCCTCAGGGCCAAAAGCATTGGCCACTGCTGAAAACAGCCTTGGGACCCAGTATTCTGCAATTCCACTACCTTCCTGAGCCCCACCAGTTTCAAAGGTTAGTCTTTTATGTTTAAAATGAGGTAGATGTGGATGAGACAACTCCACTGTCTCAGTTCCAGGCATGCCCATGTGCTATTTTCTAAATCCAGCCAAAACCAGGCTTACTTTACTCTCCTGTCCTTTAAGGGCAAAAATCTTTGGCATTATGACAAAATATGAATCCTGTTGCAGCAGTTCTTAAAAGCCATGTCAACAAAATCTGACATCTTAACTTAAAGTGCTGATGAAAACGAGTGAGCTCAAAGAGAGAAATTACACAGGCAAAGGCTTTGCAGCTCCATTCAGACCACTCTTTCATGGGCACATGATTGAAAATATTTCAACAATTCGCTTTTCTGTAGAAGACCACAATAAATATATGGAAATTTAAAGTCAGTACATGCAAGCAGGAAAAATCCAAAGAAAGACTGTGACACACCACTGTGACTCTTAGAGGCCAAGTCCTTCACATTCAAATGTCCTGATTCAATAAGCAAAAAAGAGTGCAATATGACAAAAAGGTTTTCGTTTCATCTCATTTCATCTCTCAATCATTGATCAATACATTACTTTCCATGTTCTTTGAAAATATCATGTAACATTAAAGACTTTTCCAACATTTAAATAGCAATTTAACAACTTTTAGGCATTTAATAAAATAGAAAGGTAGAAATAATTATTTGATACATAATATTGCAAATATTGATCTTAGTATAGACTACAGTGACTCATGAACTCCATAATGCATAATACAATAAACCTAAACCAGTCAATTCACACAATTCTGCTGTCATCACATAAGAGCTTTGCTCCACTTTCATTTATAGACTATCACAAAAAACTTAGTCCACGTTTTAATCTCCCTTTCACTAATTTTCCATTTAATCTGATTTTACAGTGGCGTAAATTACACCCATATGAGAGTCAGCATACAATTTCTATTTACCAGCCATAAAATTGTTTCCTAGTAATGTGCACTACTACCTAAAACTGGTACCTAAATTATGCCCATAAGAACTTCAGTGTCCTCACTAAACATGCTGTAGGTAATTCACCTAAAAAGATGCTGTGACTAGGCTTTGTCTTAAGTTTACCTAAATTATTCAAATTCCTCAGCAGCTTCTATCAGAGGACACAGTCTTGAGGTGGACATCGTAGATACACAGTCACTTGCACAGTAAGTGCAATGATATAGGCAAATGGTATTTTCCTGTGTGATTTGTACATGTAATGTGGATCTCTTTCATATGACAGTGACATTGTGCAAAAAATGAGCTTGTGCATTCACATACAGAACACTGCTGCTCTTCTTCACCACTAAAATGGCCTAATAGGACCAAGACTAGACAGGCTTACACAACTGGAGGAGAGCCAGCAATGCTAGATCTAGAGTATAGTCCTGAGTGCAGTAGCATGTCAAAGCAAAAGAAGGGCTGATCAGACAGCTGTTGCTTTCTGATACCACCAACTACCTCCTGTCTGCACCAGAGCTGGTGTAGAAACAGCATCTGTGTCAAGGTGCCATAGACAGAAATTTTGGGGTCACTCTGCTGTGCCTCAGTGACAGCTGCGAATCAAAATCTTTTATGTAAAGTGATGAGTAAATGGACTGAGTAGAACTTAGTCTTCAAGCAGAATATAAAAGCATCTTGAAACAGTTCAGTATCAGATGCAGAGCAGCATGATAAAAGCAAGGCACGCCTTTCCAACAAACAGAAAAGATTCCTCTTCCACTGTCAGATGTATAGATCCCCATCATGGATATAGCTTTTCCAAACCCCACAGCATGTCTCTGTCAGGAGGAATCACACTGACCTAAAACACCTTGGATAGTTAGCAAACTAGGGATAATGTAATACATTCAGCCTCAGCCCCTGTACATGTACTTAGATGTACAAGTACTTATAATGACTCAAAAAATATTATGTTAAATCACTGGGCAGGGGAGGCAGGGGAGGGACTGGGAACAGTGGGGAATAAAAGTAGTCTTTTTCAAGAATGAGTGTTTGACCTGCAAATTGGTAATGGGAAAAAAACCCCAAACCTAATTCGAGAGGTTGATAAGTATTGTAACAGGCTAGAAAAGGTTTTTTTCTGGACAAAACTTTGCTTTTAAAAACTCAAGAGCTTTGAAGTTTTGATTATCGTTGGTTAAATACACATATATATGAATTAGTATAGGCAGTATTTTTTTAGTATTTTTTAGACAGTAGTAGTGATGCTAGTGAGAATAAAATATAATGTATTAGACAGCATCAGTCTCTGAACCTTCCTAACACCAAAAGAAAATGCATATATCACAGGGCCACTGAGATAAAGTAACACTCAGCCCTAGAGGGCATAGATTTCGTCTTTATGTAAATCAGTGCCTGTCACTGCATGCATGATTCACTGCTCAGAGTGTACTCTTCTGTGACGAATGAGTCCCGCTTAATTTGGCAGTGATTATGCAGGTTGCTGGCCCTCTAAACCCCTTTGAACTTGTAATTGCTGCTGGTTTAAATAATGAACATTAAGGAGAGGTGGATTCATAAAACTGTGGATAATTACAATTTTTTTTCTTTTTTCCTTTTTTTTTTCTTTTTTTCCCCTTTTTTTATTTTTCTTAATGGAAAGAAAAGGCTTCGGAGGCCACTGATAACTGTTTCATACCAGGCTGTTACCGAAATAAAACTGCAGTCTTGTTCAGTCTTGAGGAAGGAAAGGGAAAGGAAAGGAGAAGAGGAAAAAAGAGAGGGAGATCAGAATGGCTTGGATGCCAGTAGAAAAGGAGGAGCAATGTTTTTCATGAATATTCATAGCCAGTCACATCTGTAGCAGGCTTGCTTTCCACCTTTTTTTCTTTGCAGTTCAACATGGACAAGAAGTGCTAACAAAAGAAGGTGATTGTGCAGTTCTATCAGGCTCCAGGTTTAATCTTTACAGAGCATATGGGTGAACTTTTTTTTTCTAATTTTCAAAGACTCACATTTTTAAAAGTTGTGAATGTCTTTAACCAAAGGAAGTGCTCCCTCTCCCTCCCCCCGCCTATGCTGCTTTTTAAAAATTATGTTCCTGTAATTATGAATGTGAAGGAGTCAGTTGCCAAGGAAGCATGATGTATAACATGCAGCAAATTTGTTCCTCCTCCCCTTTATGAGCACTTTACTAAATCCTCCAATATTCTTTGATCCGGTAAAATTTTGATTTGCGGGTGTAATGTATTGAAACAACGATGACAACAAAAATTGTTATTGAGGAGGGGACAGAAACCAAAGTCAGCCAAGTCAGGCAGCTACTACCCAGAAACAACAAAGAATGAATGATAAATTTAGCAGCCTCATGTTCAATTTTCAAACAACACAGCAGAGATTTATAGCTTTGCTGCTCCCATGGTAAACGAAGCAGCACACAGAAAGCGTGTCTGTTTTTGATTTTGCTATGTTTTTCTCCTTTTTTGTTCTTTGCCTGTTTGCAGTTGGGTTTTTCTTTTTTTTTTTTTT